>WBMV01009146.1:558523-610795 GCA_013396655.1 Campylorhamphus procurvoides | reverse complement strand
GCTCGGCGCGGTGTTGGGTTCCCCCGGCCCCGCGCCCCCGGCTGTATTTTTAACCCAAAGAGAACTTGAGCCCGGCCGCGGCGGGCGAATCTCGGCCTGGGGTTTGCTTTTGCCAGTTTTCCACAGACTCGGGTGCTGCACGGCGGGCAGGATTTGACCTCTATCCCAGCCTTAATAGCAAATGTCAGCTCGCCTGCCTTTTTCCCACCTTCCACCAGCCTTGCCTCGCTGCAGCTGGGGGGCTTTTTTTCCCCATTTTCTTGCCTAGAGTAGAAGACAGTGTTTTGACTTTATTCCTACTTTCAAATCCTGGATATCTGCGTTTATGCTTACACTAGTAAGTAAAAACGACATGGCAGTCTTAAAAAACTTTATGAGCAGAGATTGTTGCACCTCCTAAATCTATACATTGATAACCAATTTTTATTGGTCATATGACTTCTCAAAATATTTTTTAAATTTTTGTTTCTCCCTCATAAATATGGAAATGCCTGCACATAATCTGATTCTGGAATAACACCTGTCTTTTTTATTTCCTGGGGTTAGAAGTGAGTTTTCTATTACTTAAATAAAGGACCAGAGACTTATTTAGGAATATCACATATCTCTGTTTAGTCCCATTGTGACCACTAAACACTGTTTCAGAATACAGGAATTTTGGGACTCTACTTGCATCCTTTCCCTGCATCAACAATTGTGGATTTATACAGTAAAATACAAAGTCACAGAAATTTAGGTTTTTATTCAAAATGAGTATTTGTGATTCACATGTGTATAAAGGCCTGGAGGTTTTGCACATGAATTTTTATTTTCTGTCACTTCCACCACTTCTTTTGAAATGAAGGCCAGAAGTGCACTACATCACTTCACTTTGAATAATACCAACATGAGAAGAGGGTTTGTAAAGTTATAATTGATTAATATACATCTAAGGACTTTAGTAAGTAAAGTAGCTATTAATAGTCATTAAAGAAAGTATAAACACTGATGTATTTCGTTCATTCTTGGTTTGATGGAATATGCACTACATGTTAAATACAAAAATGGGAAAGAAAATCCTTGTTGGTGTTTTGCAGTTTTAGAAACACAACATTTTATTTTATTCTATTTCATGGTAGAGTGGAAGACTCAGATCCAAATTTTCTAACACAGATCTCTGCATATCCTCACAAGTTTTGTAACCTCACAGCTCAGAGAGAAAAGGGAACAGAGAGGTGGTTGTGCATGTGCTAAGTATCACTTACAGGTGACCTCAAATGAAATAGTTTCATGTAGAAAAGAAGAAAGTGATTATTTTTAAAGTTTTCATTTAGTTGATAGAACACCAGTATTCTGATTAGTACTCTCAGCATGGTGTCTTGATCTGCAATAAATTGTCTGTATCTAATTCATTATTTTTCTTCCCATACTTTTGGTGATAAGTGTGTCTGCTACCCTGGGTTAAAAAAAAAAAGAAGGACACAAGCAAAAGCAACAAAAAAACCCAACCCCAAAGGTCTAAAAGGGGACAGGCGTTTGCTGATATACAAAATTCAGAAACATCTCCTTTAGACTGTCAAGTCATCAAACTGCCTGTTTCTTGGAAACCTGCACCAGCTGGTACTGATGTCAAATATAAAATATTCTGTAGGTCTTATTCTGCAAAGTAATTGTTGCGCTGCAGTAAGAAGCAAACAGCCTCCTCTTGCCTAAGTGCAGCTACAGCTCTGTAGGTGCAGATTTTGATAGCAGACAAGGCCCTGACTAGGAATTTCTGTTGGCACCCTTTTGAAACAAATGGGATTCACACTTCACCTCTATTTTTGGATCTCTGGAAGCAAGTGGAGATCAGTTACTCATGCCACACTTCTCAAGGCTTTTGTGCAGTGAGAAGGCCGTGCTAGCTTTCTGCCACTAATCTCACTAAAGTTAGTTTGCTGGCATGTCACAGCAATCCTCATCTACAGAAACAACCCTACTGAATTTGGTTTGAGCTCTCTGGTGCCCTACCTGCATACAGTTGAAGTTTCATGACAAGGCAGAGATTATTTTTTTTTCTCTGAATCAAAACCTATGTTGATTCATCTGCAGTCTGTGAGGTCATATTTCTTGGTCATTACGAAACCTGAGCAGCCTGACATTAATGATCTATGTACATCTCGCAGCATTAAGGCATTGATACCTATTTTTTGTTCTTCAAAACTTTAAATTGCCTGGTTGTTAACAGAGTGTAAAAGGTGAGTGAGAACTAAAACAGCACCTTCCATTTTTCCATGCTTCTAAAACAGCCATATCAGCTGTGCAGGAGGTGAAAGACATGCCAGGCTCTAGTTGGTAAAAAAGCACTTGAAAACAGCCAAGGATTTTCTCATTTTTTCTCTGGCAGTGTTGGATTTAGAGTATTATGTGTGAAGTGGAAAGAGCAGAAAACTAGGTAGTGTAACAGCCACTCAGAAGTGAGAGGGCAAAGAATTTGGAGGAAGTGTGTTCCTCTTTGGATGCATGTGTATGGTTTACCTGACACAGAAAGACAGACATTCATACAAGTTTAATGCAGCACTGATGCTTGTTAGGTACTCATAGTGATTTTGAGAAAAATACAGAGGGGTACAGGAGATTATCTTAAGATAATTAGCGTTCCTGTTTTTCTCCTGAGAATATTGTGAGATTTGACATATGTCATAAGTTAAGGCCATTAGGTGAAAGATGGAAAAATAGTTCCAAAGATAGGAGAGTCCTGCCAATTGCTGTTGTGGATTTTGTTACTTTTCAGTTGTTCTGACAGAGACTACACTAGCTACTCTAGACACAGTTGCAGGCAGCTTCATAATGAACTGTTTTGAAGTTACTTCAGCGCGCTGGAAACTGAAACAAAAATGTCTACCCCTGATGTTTTCACAGCTTTTTGTAGGGACTAGTTCAGGTGAAGTGTAAAAATCTCTGATCCTCTAAGTGTTGTTCAGTGATAGCTTGTTTGGTCAATGAGATTATCAGGAGACCTTTTTTTCCCCTGCATTTGGAAGAACTGAAAGCTGGGTTATATTTTTCTCTTTTGGCAGAAACTTTTTCAGATAGATTTCTAAACTTAGAAAAGAGCAGGTAGCCTGAGTTATCCAGGAATTTTTGCTGCTTATCTGCTGCCTGATGAACTGAAACCATAGTTCCACATAGGATTTTGTGACAGGAATACTGACTGAAGGCACTGTCCATGCTTTTTCCATTGCACTGACACAAATGCTTGGACTACTGCATGGAGAAATGATCCGACTGGGTGAGGGGTGTTGGGACCTCATTCTTTTTCACCTGGATCATTCCCTCTCACTGCTGCATGGCTGCACAGTAACTGTACCAGCATAATCAGGGGAAGGGAGGGGGCTGCAATCAGCAGGGAGATAAGGGCAGCTCAAACTGGGCTGCCAAATGAGAAAATGCAGTCTACCTAAAAAATTTATTAAATTATCACTGTGTTAATAACTAAGCTGCATGGCAGCAGATGCTGTTTTGGTAGTTCTTGCTGCAGAGCTGGATCATTCAGCAAAGTTAAAGTTTTTACATGTACTAAACATGAACAGCAGCGTTTCCCAAACTTTAATATCATGCATTCATACTGTTCATTTTGCCACTTATTTACTTGGCTTAAACACCTTTTGTGTATTTGGTTTTTTTTTAACAACTACTGTGTGAAGTTCCTTTTTTTATTCTTCACGTGTTTTGTTCTAACTTCTGACTTCTCCAGTCCCTGTTCTCTATAGCTCTTTGCTGCAATATTTTAATCATCTCTTCAGAAACTCTACAACCTCCTGTGACATTTTGGCTCCAGTATTACATGCACTTTTCTGATCGATGCTACCCTAAATCTCTCTCATTCTCTACTGCTGTTCTAATATCAATTGGATTTTACTTTCCCTTGCCCCTTTCCTAGGGCTTGAAAGTAAAATCTCTTCTCATTGGGCTTGTCTTCTTTGCCCTGTGGAATAATTGATGGGAAGCATTGTTTTCTTGCCTTTTTTCTGGTAACACTTTGTCTGGCTCTTTGTAGCTGGCCTGGCCTCAAACTTGCTGGGCACTGTCCATTCCTCCAAGTGGCATGCAATATGAGCAGGATTTGTAAATTTATGCCTTTGTAGATTACAGAGAGCTTTTTCTCAGAAAAAAAGCTTAGGGCATTACTGCAGATGGAGGACCTCTGCCCTCTTGGTGAAACTCATCCATATTTTCCTCTTGTGCTGGTAGGAAAATTCTGGGAGATAGAGAGGGAGGGAAGATGTGGAAAAGGGTGCTGTGTACTAAAGCCACAGCATAATACCAACAGAAGTGATCTGTTGCTGTGGTTTCATCTGAGCTGATACAACTGTATGTAGGTCTCAAGAGACAAAGGTGTTGCTCCCTCCTTCTCTTCTGCTCTTGGTTTTGCAGTGTTTGGCCATCCCTCAAGTTGACTGTAGTGTTGGTTGTGTGTAAAATCTAATGAGCCAGTTCAAGTCACAAACCCAGGAGACAACTGTGCTTTTTTGTTGGGTTAGTTTTCTTCTGCATGAGTGAACTGAATTGGTTGGTGATTGAGTTGCTGTTAGCACCAACACCAGTGCTCATTCACAGAGGGACTGTAAGGAAAGGAAGGAGGGGGACACAACTTTCTCCCTTCAGCAGCAGAGAGTGGGGTCAGGAGACGCGTGTTGGGAGAACTGCAGCACATCCATGATTTGGAGTGAAAGAAGGAAGGGTTGGGCTCTGTCCATGGTGATCAGAGCCACATCAGTCTGTCTTTTCAGCTAGGAAAGCTAGAACATGGTGTCTTAGTTGATATTAGAAAACAAACCAAAAAAAAAAAGAGAGGAAAGTTTCCTTGTTTTAAAAGCCTGGTGACATCTTTGTGGTTGAACTAACTAATCCTTATCAGAGGCAGGTTTCAAACTTCTCAGGAGGTTGGATCAGTGTCTCTTAGATCTTTTTCATTATGAGAAGCCCAGTTAGCTGGGAAGAATTATATATAACATATCTTTAACCAAGCCCAAGTTAAATATGACACTCCAGAAGGGGTTCCGGTCCAACACTTTGCTGTAAATCCTTCTAGCTGGCCCAAGGCACCTGGGCCATGAGCTCGCTGTAGTTCCAGTGTTACTGCAAATGGATAAATGCCTTGGCCTGTCTTCCAAATTTTAAAATGATAGTGGTGGCTGAAATTATGAGCAGGGAAGTTGTAGCGTAAGCTTAATGTGGCGTGTATAACCAGTACACATTATCCTGGGCTGGGTGGAGGAAGAAGTGTGTTACCTGCTGCAAACAGCTGCTATGTCAGCATTGTGGCTGTTTGAAAAATGCATCCCTCTGCCCAATCCTCAGAAAGCTAAGATTGACTATATAAAAAAAATCATCTTGATTCCAGCCTCCCACTCTTAAGCAGAGTCATCAATGCAATAATAATGAAATTACAGAATACAGGTGTTTTCTTCAGCATTTTTGTTGTCTTACCGCAGTCTTGTGACACATATAACCATGATTTGGTCTACTTTGCTTTCATTGGCAGGCCTGGAAGCAGCAGGGTAGACTCTGCTCCTGTGCCAGTAGCACCAGGACAGCTGTCTGTGAGTTGGATCGGAGAGCTGGGACGGGCTAGAAATTTGTTGTGTTTCCTTGTCTGTAGTGCAAATTGGTTGCCCAGTTCCATTTACTAGGCAGGCTCACAGGCAGCTGTAAAGGTGTAAATGAGAAAGAATTTAGATGAAAGCAGAGCCTGAGCTGGCAGTGCTGCCAGCAGAAATGCTTGCAAGACTGTAGTTGCAGAAAGCAAAATGGAGATTTTCTTTGTGAGCAGCACACTGATGGTAAACATGGATTCTCTTTCTTTCTCTGGCCCTTTCTGGTGTATCAGTGACTCCTGTTGCTTACTCACTCAGGGTCATTGCTGACCTTCAGCATTACCAGCAAATCACATCCCTATTCTCTGGAGACAGATGTGTTGCCCACAGGTAAAGCAGGTGTTAAACTCCAGTTAAGTATTTGACAAACAAAGTATCCTCTACTTGGAGATGATGCTTTTGCAGAGTAGATCTGCCTCACAGGCATATGAGAGATCTTTCACCTTTAATAGGCTCTCCTGCACCATCTAGGCAAATAAAAAAATACATGAAAAATAAACCAGAATCCACTCAGTTGATAAAATTAGTCAAAATTATTTCACTGCAAAATTTGATCACTGTTTCATTTCAGTTTTTAGGGAGAGGGTGGGCCATAAACTTAATTTTGGTGCATTAAGCAAGATAATATCTTCTGTTGCTTCAAGACTAGTGCTAATTGACCAAGCAATGATGTTTTCAATATAACTAGTAAAGCCAGAGCAATTTGGGGATTTAAAAGTATTTCCAAGTCTGAGCTGTGGTTTAAGACCCAAATCTTTTGGGTTTAATGTTGCAATCAATTTTGTGAATAAGATGGATTCAGAAATTGGACAAGGGCAAAGTTTGTAAGGAAGTGCTGTTTTTCTTGTGCATACCTGGGCATACTGTACTGTAGCACTTCAACTTCAGAAAGAATTCAAGGTCTTCACTTCCTTGAGAGTGTTGGAGCAAAAGACAGTGTATCCTGCCTGTTAAAAAGCCTACTAAATCATAACAAAAAGTATGTTGCTTGTACAGATACAGGTTATTTTTAATATTTTTTCAGACATTTGACTTGATATCTGGTAATTGTCGACTTTGTATAAATAATTCAGTCTATCTTTCAGGTGGTGGTTTCTAAAGATATTGTTAATAAAGCAGTGAAAACATTGGTCTGAAACATCCATTTTGTTGTGTTTTCTTTCTGAACTCATTAGAAGCGCTCTGTTTTTTATAAACAAGACTTTCCTGTGTTTGCCAAGTTACATAACTTCATGCTCTTATACTATGGGTTGAATTCTAGAAATACCACATATGTTCTAAGCATCAAACAAAGTAGTGTTTTTTTGAATAGTTTATGCCTATAAAGCTTGCAGTGTAAATGTATGAAGTGACATTTTTTATGAATTAATGCTTTAGCATTAATGTGTCTGACATTCAGAAGTGGGTTAGAAACAGCGATGTTGCTGTCCCTTCTCACCAGCAGACAAAATCTCAGCACAGACACAAATTCTGCTGAATATTCTGTCAAGTTTAATGGTACAGCTGATAAACACCTAAAACTCCATGCTTTCTCTAAATTCCTTAAATGATCTGATAGTTCTGTGAAGCTGAGGAATGATATGAAAACAGGTGTGATCTGTGTCACTTTGGGATTCCAGCATCTGACCCTGTTCAGGGTGCACTGTTTTGCTGAGGTGACCTACAGCATTTAAACCTGAGACATTTTTTTACTGTTATTTTTACATGAATGAAACAAATGGATGATGAAATTCAGATATCTAATTTAACATTTTAGACCATACAGAGAATTTTAAATATGGACAGTTTCTCTCCCTCGTTATAGGGTGGAAAAGGAAACATTTACTTTATTCATGGGAAAGTCCTCTGAACATCTGGGACTTCCCAGAAGATTGAGTTTCAGAATATAAATTTACATTCATACTACCTTAGAATGTGATCTTTAATCAATGTAATCTCTAAGAACCTTCAGTCCAGTCTTACAGTACCCTTTTCTGATAAATTGCTTTAGAATAGGAGAATTTCGGGTAATAATAAATATGTTTATGCGGTTGTCTGTCTTTATCACATTCCTGCATATGTTTCCATTAATCATACCTTGTAATGTAATTTAAATGAATAGAGTTAGGGAAACACCTTCATGGAGATGGTTCCTTTCTCTGCTTTTTTAGGGGTGGGGAGGGGATGTTATCTCCTTGTTCCTTTTTTTTCCTTATCTCACTTGTTTGCTGAGAACAGGTTTCAGTAGTTTCCCCACCTCAGAGATAACCCTTTTTTAATACAAACATGTGGACACTCCCTACAGAGTTGCAGGCTCCCCCAGGTTTGGGGTTGCTGCAGTTCCTCCTGCTGGCGCCTCAGACCTGCAAAGTTTAAAAGTCGCTCAGCAAGTGGACAAAGACCTTTACAACATGTAAAAAGGTTGTCAAATATTTAGGTGGTCCATATGCTGCCAGAATGAATGATGGGGCAGTGAAGGACCATAAAACATAGAAATGCATATGGAGTAGCACAAACACAATATGATCCCTCTGAATGACTTTGGGAGGTCAAGTGGAAATCTCAAGTTCTGACAGCTCTAACCAGTGAAAAAAGTAACACATGCACCTTCTTAGGTGGATCTTAACCTTGCTAACTTGGCATAATTTTCTGCTTCAAGTACTCCTTTAATTATTGTAGTGGCAGAGTCCTCCCTCTCAGTGGGGAAGGAGAAGATCTCTGACTGCTTGTGGAATTTTCTCTCCTTTCTGTCACTCTGGGTTGCCTTAGCTCTTCTGCTGGAACACCTTCACATGGCAGTGTGAATGGAAACGGCTCAAAATGTTCTTCTTGTTGGCCAGCGCAGCAGGATAAATTACTTATTTGGCATATCTAGATAGCTGGGCGGTACCAGAGGAGTGTTTCTAAATTGCTCACTGTGCCAGGTACCTCCTTACACAGCTGCTTTAGTGTGGCGCTGAGCCCGAGCTGACAACCCGTGCCATGAGGTGGGGTGTACCAGCCCGGGCACAGGGCCTCCTTAGCAGGAAAGGTGTTGGACCCATCACTGTACTCGAGTGACCTGCGTTCAGGCTGCATTGCCAGCCTTTTCGTTTCGATGGGTGCTGGTTCACAGCGAGCAAGCTTTCATCACAGGCTGAGCAGGACCCCTCTCTTGTCATCGTACAGAAGTAATCACATCGTTTTTAAAACAAAAGCTGCCATCAGACTGGTGTGCAGTCACAGTTTAGCAGTGAAGTTAGAAGGGCAGGTATGAGAAGTGGTTGACTTCAGATCGCTGCTGTGAGTTGGGCTGAGGTCAGCTTCAGATCCCATGGAGTCACAGGTTCCTCACTTCACCCACTGCTGTTCCAGGCACAGGTAAAACAAGAATCTGACAGGGGTGTAAATTAAAGCTCATCATGAGTGGCTATGCTGATTATTGACTTGCTAGGCCTGTACCAGTTCCACAGAGCTTGTTTCTGGAGCACACAATGTATTCAGCAGGAGCATTAGCTCCCAAATGGCATAATAAAAAAAATCGTTTGGTGCCCATATCTCTTGCTGTGTTAAAGATATGTGCATACAGATGATACTGTTCAGATACACTGTTGTGATGGGTTTTGTTAAGTAATCAGCAGCTACACATCATGAGGTGAGCCACAGTACTTCCAGCAGATACACAGAGAAAAGAAGCATGTATTTTGACAGTTGCACGTGGTTTCATTTCTGTGAAAGGACAGATTTATAGTTAGTAGGAAGTGCACCAAATCAGCATAGATTGAAAATTAGGTGATTTTTATGTTCCAAAAGTAGTGTCAGAGAACAGATGGTAAACTGTAGTAAAGTGTGGTCAGTTTGTATGTAATTCCTCTGCATAAATATGATCTTGGCACCAAATATGTTAAGAGCTACAAAATGGGCTGAATTCTCAGAAGTCTTTCGGAATAGATTGTATATATTGCCCAGAACATCCTTAAAAATATCTTACATCTCTGAAATTCGTCTGCTTTTGGTGGGTTTTGGTTTGATTTTTTACTACACATATTTACTAAAGGTGTTTATAAGCAGTTATCACAATTCTGTTCTGCATGCTAAGGACCACAGACTTCAAGCATGTGAATTAGTCTTTAATACCCTAAATGCCTTTAATAGGAGCACAGAGCATTTATAAATAGAACATGCTTATGGATTATGTTTTCAGTAATCATAATACTACCTAATGACTTTATAACCTTTCTGGGATTTATTTTGACATTTTGTTAGGTCTAAGTGAAGTGTGACAGTTTTTTGCGGGCCTTTCTGAATGGGAGGGGGATAAGACAGTGAAGAGGGATTTGTCTGCTTTTCATTTTTAATGCCTTAGGAAGCACTTACTCTGGTCTCTGCCCTTGGGCAGAACTCACGTATTCACATAAGAGCTATCCCAAATATTTCATAAGCTTAGGAAACAGGTGTGTGGGGGGGTGTTAGATATATATGTTATCAGTAGAATTAAAATATGTATTTTGAGGGGGTTTAAGCTGTGCAAGAGGGTTCACCCCTACTTTTAGTGCCCAATTCTCAGCCTCTAAGGGAAAAGTTGCAATTCAGTTAGGTCCCTTGATTCTATATTGAACAAGAAAAGGTAGTGTAGATTAAACTTGTATTAAATCGTGTGGATGCTGGATGTTCTTGTATTTATTCATGTAATCTGTGATACAAGAAATTAATTGCAGGTAATTGCTGTCAGAATCTCTTTTCCTTTTAAAAAGCTTGAAGGCAGAAACACTAGATACTAGCACAATGCCAGGAGTGTGGAGTCAAATCAGGAAGATCTAGCAGGGAAGAGTGTTTAAGCAACTTTCACTCACACCTTACCTGTGCCTACTGATTCACCATCTGCCTGGTAAATGTCAGCTTGCTTGGGTTATGCTAACACAAAACAAAATCTGGAGGAGACCGCTGATTTGGGTGCTCACCACTGTAGCTGTGAGATTATATTTTTGGTCTTCTGCCCTTGTTTTAAAATCTGCCACTTCCTTTTTTAGTGGGAGGTTGAACATGCAACACAAGTAATTTCCAATACTTCCACCATTCACATACCTAAATCTGTGACGTACGGAATTTTCACTGACTTTGGAACTGCACTACAAGTTTTGTTGGAGAAGTCGTGAGCCAGGAAAGTTTGTTCCATTTAATCAAGACTTCTGGTTACATTTAATCTGTGTTCTGTATAAAAATACTACCTTGTTCACCTCCCTTGCAGTGGCTGTTACAGCATATATTCAGTAAGCAAAGAGTTTTCAGACACTGCTCCAAGTGTCATATTGACAGAGACAGCAGTGGGACTACAGATACTACTTTCAGCTGATGGAATGATTCTGCTTTATGCAAGGTATTTTTACAGTAACGTTAAATTTTTCTTGAACATTCAAAATCAAATACTTCAGTGACAAGAAGAATTTTTCCAGCTTTTTATTCTTCAGTTTTCCTGACAGGTTGCTCTGTGTGAACGCAATCTGAAGATTCTTCTCCCTTTTTGGCATTTTTAGTGGAGGTGGTTGTTGAGGCCATTCTCTTACTTGCCGTTCCACTCGGTTTGCCCAGCCTTGGGCTGCCCTGACCCAGACACTGGAGTGATCTTTGAATGGCTTCATGGTGAACCCGTTCAGTGAAGGGATGAAAGGTAGATTTAAGATGAAGCAGCAAACGTAGGTTGTGTTCACAGTATGACGCACAGCCTTGTCACCCGAGGGAGAGGACAGGAGGAGCAAATACCCAGGAGCAGCAGCCAGCTTGGGATGACAAAGAAGCTGTGGTGTAAATTGCAATTCTTGTGCCAACCCACTGTAGTCATTAGTGACAGAGAGATAATTATGGGCCAGTCTTGTCCTGTTAAGCATTTGTTAATGGTTATTTGAAGCCTCAAGTGTAAGCTGTAAATAAAATTATTTTTCTCTGAACATTTTCAGTCTGGCAGGCACTGAATGGAATTCATGAAGTGGCTGTTGAGCTGTGGCTGAAAGGGCTGCCACGCTGCAAGGTGACGGTGGAAATGTTTACAGATTGCATGTGAATGTTCTCAGTACTTACGAGGGAAAGGCAAAAACAATAGTGTTTGTCTGATGACCTTCTCAGTGCTTTCATGGTGGATCTGTGGCTTTATAAAGCCACATGCAGTAAATACAGAAGGAGTCAAATTCCTGAAACAACTTTGGATAGTGGAGCTGCATTTGCTTCTTGAACAATTGTACTGGCACACCTGCTGTGAATAAATCCAAATACAGGGCTTGAGAAACAAGCATTGCAGCAATTTCCCTGTCAGCTGCCCTGATCCTTTGCTGCCATGCGCATCTGGGTGACTGGATATTGAACTGCGTCAGGAACCTAATGTGCCAGCTGAGGTGGCCTCTGCAGGGGTTGGCTGGGCAAATGTCTGACTGGATGGGGTATAAGTCAGGCCCAAAATGGGTTTGTTGGGTCTCTGCTCTGCACTGGCTTTGGAGGATGTCATGGTTTTTTTCAAGATCTGTATGTAGACTTTACATACAGATTAGTCGGAGGAGACTTTAAAGCATGTCACTTGGTAAAGCTGTGCTTGCATGCGAGCAGGTGTGATAATGGTACATGTGAGGCATAAAGTGAACTGTGGTGCCTCGAGGTGTAGTTATATTGCATGGCCAGTAACTGTCAGTGTAAGCATTACCTTCTGACAGGGAGTTGTCACCATAATGTTACTCGAGACAGCAGAGCAAGGCTTGCGGGGAGAGGCGGTGTGCTTTACTGTGCCAGCTGTACAGCTGAAAAACACAGAAAGCTTTGGGGCATTCAGGACCTTCACATAGGAAAGTGGACGGGGAGTTTTATCTGCTGTAATAGCCACAGTGTGGTATTTTGGTTCGTGGATTTAATCATGTTTGGGAAAGGACTTTCACTTTTTTTTTCCTCCAGTCTGTCTTGTGAGATGAAAAGTAGCCTGTCCGCAGAGCAGGAAAGCTCCATGGCTTATGTGAGCAAGGAGAAACCAAGGAGCAGAGTCTAACCTTTAGGAATCGTGCTGGAATTCACAGGGACATTTCATGCAGGAGATAGAAAAAGTAAGAAAGCAAGATAGAGCAGGGAGACTACAGACATATCAGTGGGTGGGTACTAAGGAGTGAAGAAGATGAGATGAAAGCTGTGGGAAGACAGAATTATATTTTATCCTGGCTCTGTAAGCAGGTGGAAGGGGAGGTAACTAACTGCTCATGCTGTGAATGCACAGCATTGATGCTCACTGAAGTTAACAGAGATTGCAAGGCGTTAGCATTACCTGTAGCACCTTGTTCAGTGTCCTGTCTTTTAGACAATGAAGATCAGTAGGTACCTCAAAAGCGAAACCTATGGTAGTCTGGGTTGTAGTTTGTAACTTTGAAATCAGAATACACCAAAAAAAATAAAGGCATGTAACATGGAGGACTAAGAGTTGGGATAGATCAGTTGTCATTAAGTCTTTAAGAACTGTTTGATAATATATATTGCAAATAGTAATAGTGCATGTGTTTTCTTTTGTGCTTTTTGGAAGATAAAATGCAACATGGGGAAGGCCTAGTACTGTAGGAAAGAATGAGGGTATTGTATTTGCGTGGGCACAGGATATTCTTGAAATTCTTATAAAAATTATAATATCTAGACTGCTTAAAATACAGTGAGTTTCCAATTAATTTCTTTCATAAGCAGTTTACAAATATATACGTACAGGTGTAGAGTATTATTTATCTATGAGCATTTCTCAGACTGATACTTGGTTTATGTGGCACAGAAATCATGGCAACAGAGAGAGGTGTAATAAAATTCCAGTGCTAAGAATAATTTAACTTGCTTTTTGAAAAATGTTGTATGTTTTCTTTCATTGTTTGTTTTTAAGAACAATCGGGTTTAATTCTTTTCCTTCTTTTCACTGCTCAAGAGTTTCTAAGCTAATGTTGGAACTAAATATTTGATACTTTAACATTTCAGTGTTCACACAATCACAAAAGCTCATTTGAACAGTCACTTTCAATACTAAATATAGAGATTTTAATTTATATACATTGAACTTGCTTTCTTTTGTTCTAGGATGCAGCTACTGCTTTGAAATGCTGTTTTATCTTTGTTGATTAGCAATCATTTACTGTAAGACAGATATTTCATATTATACTCAGGATTGAAGTGTGACTGTACTGCTTAAGGCAGTATAAAGGGTATGCTCTTTCTTGTAATACTGAAGTATAGTTTGCATTGAAATGGAAGTTCCCCAACTTTGTGTTTAAAGTGAAATGTCTTAAGTGCAGACACAGTGCCACCACCTGTATTGACACTTCTAAGTCTTTTCCTTGGGGGGGCCAGTAAAGCTGATGAAGGAGAGGGGCATTTCTGCTTCTTTCCACCTTTTTCCTGATCCAAGCATCCTCTGACTCCAGACCATTTCCCAAAGCAGAAATGCCCTACTGGTTTTTTGCACCAGCTCTGAAGAGAGGTGTGCTGCATGAGGGTAGGCAGAGGTTGGACTGCACAGGGTTGTACACAGAATTAGTGTTGTGGCTGTGGAGGTAATACTCAATCTTAATATTTGGTATTTGGAGTTATGTATAATACAATGGTATTGCTATATCGCCATTGGGAACATTTTCTTGTATTTTGAGGTTCTTTTTTATATCAAATATTTCTATATCAGTACTTAAAGAAGAACTGAAAAGTGATTTTCACAGATCAGTGCAGAATTTAACAGTCATTGCACTCTGCCTACATGCATGGATTTCGAAGTTATGCAACCTCTTTTTATAGAGTTTTGTGTTCTGGTGATCTGGGCTTGCTCAGTTACTGCTTAGAAATATAAGCGTATTAGGAGCTATTTGTGATACAGAACTTGGGTCATAGCAAACTACTGTGTACCTCTAAATATAAAAACATTTGCAGGAAGGTTCAAGTAGATATGGCTTCCATCTTTATGTAATACTGACTTTAAAGCTACTAGGTAGAAAAGGCTGAGTTGCTGTGACATAGAGCCATACACAGTCCGGTTGTGGAAAGAACTTGCATGGAGATGTCGCATATTTAGCTCAGACTGGAGGATGACTGAAGCACAGCAGCAATTGGTTACCTGCAAACTGCAGCTGGGGGGAGAGGGAGGGCTGCAGCAGGGCATACTGTCACCTTGGCACTGAGGAAGTGCCCTTCCTGACACACTGCTGGTCAGTATTCCAAATTGCAGAGGTGCTAGGTCATCATAGTGCCATTGCTCAAGCAGGTTTTTTAAGATGAGCAAAACTCATTTTTTCTGATCTCATTGTTGGAGGACACTGGACCTGTTTTTCAGAAACATTACACACAGAAAAATTAACCTGAGGCAGACACCTGGCATGAAAAAAATTTGCCTCCGTGCTAATAGTTTGGCAACATTTAATAAGCAAATTAAACCAGCATGTAGTAATGGGACTTTAGCTGCAGTGATTGCTACCAGATCCACCAAGAAAAATGGACTTGCATACCAACCCAGACTTACGACAATGTTGTGATTGTAGGTAACTAAATGACCATGGAATCTGGAGCAGAGAACCAGCAGAGTGGAGATGCAGCCGGTACAGAGGCAGAAACCCAACAGATGACAGTACAGGCACAACCACAGATTGCAACGTTAGCCCAGGTATAAAAATCATAATGGTATAATAGTTTTACCTATTGGATAATATTTTTAAGAGGGATATTGTCTTCTCATGGACCTGGAAGAAGATTCTATTGATACCATTCTGAAACAGGTGTGATGTATAGTTCCTTTAATACTTGCTTTCACATTTTTAAAGCAGTAGAGATTTTTAGGTTCCCATCACACTAGGCTGTGTTAGTTCTGAAGAACTGTATGTGTGTAAATTGTGTAATGTTAACACAGTAATGAATGAAAATATTTCTATAATTCTTTACCACAATCATTCCGCTGCAAGGTATTTTTTTCCATTTGTGTAATTTACTGTCTTTTTTTATATTGACTGGATTGTCTTGGTATGTTTTCTGTTAGAAGCTTGTCTATAGTAGTCAGTTTCATTCTGAAGAAGACAAACTGAAAATATAGATAAATAATGCAACAAATACAACATCTTATCAAGTGGAGTTAATATTATAAGCATTTTAATCAAGTGGAACAACCTGGCATTTGACAGCTCATGTTATCCTGTTGTGTCCAGAATTTCACAGACTTGTTGGCTGTTTAGAGAGACAGAAGTAGATCATTTGTTATTCTCAAATTATGTTGAAGAGAGAAGAAATGCAATCCAAACTACATCTCTGATTTTGGAACCTGGTTTCATTTGTGGATACACTGGTGGTTGGCAGAAGCAACTCTACTGTATGAAGGAGAATCTGTTTGGCTCTTTTCTGTAACCATTTAGTTTTTAAACTATTTGTAGTCCACAAAGAAGAAATAGGTGGTTTACATCTCAGAATCTGTGGAACTGAGTGTCTCTTAAGTGACACAAGTGTTAAATCACTTACCATTTTATAAATGATTAGTGTCTTTAAAGTCATTACACCTTTAGGTAATCCAGACATAGTACACTTCCATTCAGGTGATAGGATAGGGATTGGAGCCGTTAAAATGCACAGGGTGATTTTGTTGGGTGAAGCTGTAGTGTGAATTTACAAGCCACCAGCTGCCCTGCGCCAGCTTGCCTCTTTGGGCAGTTTTCTCACAGTCTAACTTAGGCACAGGATGTAGGTGGTGTGAATAACACTTCAGCATGAACTGAGTGAAAGTAGTTTATTTCTCTTGCAAAGCCAGGAAACTGCTTCTCACTTGATATTTGTTAAGATTTAGTCCAGAGAAGCAAGAGTGTTTTAAACTTATGTGCTAACATACTAACCTCAAGGGAGCTGAACTTACAAGTATGTAGCGAGTTGAATGCACTTTACTTGGAAAAAATTACCCTAGTACTTGAATGAGAATTTTTTCCAAGTAAGAGAAAGCCATACAAGTGTGGTTAAAACCCATGTGAATTCATCATGCATTATTTGCACCTTAGCTTCGCCCCAGCCTGTATGCTGTTTGGGGAGGTGATAAAACAGTCTAAACATAATTCCTTGTGTTGTTCACATCAGTGTTGTGTTATATTTTTAATATGTGAAGTGGAAGTGTTTGGCATTAGGTAGTGCCCTCAGAGGCTTAGCCAAATCTAAATAACTAATTATATCGATTTAATTCCTTCATTATCTCTTGTAAGGTCACCCCTCTTGCGATTTAGTTCAATTGCTGCATTTTTAGTGAGTTCAGCATCGTTTTCAGAGTCAAAAGGAAACTCGTCCCAGTTCCACAAGGTATGAGTCAGAGACATCTGCGGAAGTTACACTCTGCTGTGGGCTTAATCCAACCGCAGTGGCCTCCAGTTGGTCAGCTTTGCCAAGGACTGTTTAGTCAGACATGCATTAGTAAAAAAGGTCACTTGGTAAAGGAATATAATTTGCCAGAGGAAAGTGCTCTTGTTAATCTCAGCCCTGGTTTCTCTCAGATGTGAGTTAAGTACCACCATGTAATGCTGCAGCTGCTTTCCTGAAAAAGGAAGGTAAAAGCAAATGAAAATTGGTGGATTAGGGAGAGACATCTGTGGAAGAGAGAGGTCTACATGTAATTCCCTTTAATTTTGTTGTTAAACAAGATTTCATTGTAAGTGGTGGATGTTTATGGAAATTCAGAGATCAGCTATTGCAGCTTTTTGAGAAAGACAGAGACAGCAGAGGATTTCCTTCTGCATCCAGTACAAAGCAGCCCTTTGAGATTAGGTAGGACAGCAGTGCAGCTCCTTCTCGCCCTGGAGCTACATGGATCGAGTGTGTTTAAAATGCTGTTGAATCCTGGAGGATTGTTAAATTTTCCAGACTTGGGTGTCTAGAAGAAGGTTGGCTAGTCAGCAACCCATGACCTGGCTGGGGTCTGCCAGAGTAGCTCCCGCTTGCCTGCAGTCCTTCCCTGAGGGCTGTGCTGTGTGAGGGGGCACAGACCAAGGGTGGTGTGTGCTGGTACAGCAGCCCTGGCACCGTCCTGTCCTTGAGGAGCCCCCAGCCCCGAGTGTGTGCACTGTGGCACCAGACAGTTGCTCTGTAGTGGATGTGCACCAGGGCATTGGCCCAGCCGTGCAGCAACTTTGGTGCATGGCACTCCAGCTGCCCATAATAGTTCTTGTGACCTGCCAGAGTGAGACTTCCCTGTGAGACATGAACAGCTTTGTGTGGGTCCCGCTGTGCCCAGAGCCTGAGCCCCCCTGTGCAGGACATGCTCACCTACCACGCTGAAGTCATTGGTGTATCCCTGTTGGCAGAGCTGCTGTGGCTGCAGGTCTGTGCTGGAGAAACACAGCTGGGGTCAAGAACTGAAGGTTTAAAATGTGGGCAGTTTTTTTTCCTCAGACTCTAAGAGTTGATCTGTTACACTGAATCACAGTAACTGCCTACAAAATACTTCCACTGCAAACTCAGGGGTCTCTGTCTGAACACGTGGTTGGTTTTCTTCATTTAAATGAATTTTGCCAGCTACTCAATACATGTTAGTCTGCAGAAAGTTTGAAAGGTTTAATTCCCTAAAAAATTTAACTTCTTACATCTGGTAAACACTTCTCATTTTCTTCAGTGATAACTAAAATAGGCACACTCCCATATGTTTCTGCCTTTGACTCAGCAGTGTCTGTAGGAGTACACCCAAGTCCTAGCAATATCCAACTGATAAGTAAGTGTAAGGTAATAATGTGTTGGTATCAGGTTACCTGAAAATAGAGGCAGTTGTGCTTTTCTTATTCTTGAGAATGATTTTACAATTATGTTTTGAGCCTGCAGAAATTCTGCATTAGATTAATTTGTAAAGTAGGTCAGGTGTTGGGCTTAGGCAGTTCAGGGGGTTTTATATTATGCTGAAACATTTGGGTCATCTAACCGGGGTCTAGAAGAGACACAGTTTTTCACCAGAGCACGTACTGAAATAAGGAGATTTTGCAATAACCTAATTTATGCTCCCTGTCTCCTCTCTGCAGGTGTCTATGCCAGCAGCCCACGCAACATCTTCTGCACCCACAGTGACCTTAGTTCAGCTGCCCAATGGGCAGACGGTTCAAGTGCATGGAGTAATTCAGGCTGCCCAGCCATCAGTTATTCAGTCTCCACAGGTCCAGACAGTTCAGGTACTGACGGAAGAAATTCCTAATACGTGAATTGGGCCTTTGGAATAGTCCTGTCATTGCGCTAGTTTCTAATGTGTGTGTTTCCTGGATAGTGGTTTTGCTTATATAAAATTTAAGAGTATGTTGAAGGCAAAATCTGTGCAGTTTTTGCTACTCTGACTTTTTCATCTTGTTTAACCACATTTCACTGTCAGACGTTGCTGAGTTTCATTTCCCTCTAGAATTTGTTTGCTGAGTTTAACAACTTCATGGTTTTTCCTACAGTATTACTCTACTTTTTCTCTCTGTTGTGTTTTCATATGCCTTTATTGAGTAAGAGTTAATACTATCCTGAAGTGAACAACAGGATGGGGGTTTTCTTCATAACCTTTAATCATTAATGAGGCTGGTGTTCTGGGTTGAGAGTCTTTGCTACACAGAAAATATTTGCATTGGTTTACAAAACAGATGTCTGTATGTTAATGGTGTTTAAAATACACCTATCAGTCCTTACATAGAAACTGTTTTAAAATGTGCCTGTTTTGTAAAGCCCTTGCCTTCTGTAAAGCAAGACAGGTAATGCAATAAGATTAGGTAGCTTGAAGACATAGGAGACAAGTAGTCCGAAATCTTCAAAACCTCTAACTTTCTTTTCAACCACTTGAAGCTCAGTGTTACTGAATGCAGAAATTGTTTGGTGTACAGCAGCTACACAGGACAAGGACTGTACACTACTAATTTGCTATTAGTATCCTGAGCTCAAAAAATGTTTAATTTGAAAAAGTAGGCATTGTGACTTTTTGATACAGGTAGTCAGCTGGGTATTATTTTTAAAAATAAGACATATATAATTTAAAGCTAGGCCATGCTAATAATAATCTTTGTTTTTTCCTTATCAGCTTCAGTGCTGAGCTTGTGGCAGGCTCTACCCTCCTCAGCCACTGCAGTCAAAAGTTTAGAGTTTTAATCTATCAGAGGTGAGCAGTTTTCAGATAAGTACACAAGTTACTAGCCCAGAGGTGGAAGATAAGACACTGACAATGAAACCATGCTTGGAATTCACCTGGTTCAATGCAAATCTAGCATGTTTTGATATTCAGAGCCCAGCATGTCATAGTCAGCCTTGGACCTGTTCAGGCCCTCTGTCTGATAACTGTGAGATACCGGTGCCAGCAAAATTTGTGAGCCTCTAGGAATCTTCTCTTCAGTGTATAAAATGTCAGGCTATGAGCTCTGTTTCTCACACAGGCATCATTAGCTTTGTCATGTGACTACGGTCTTTTGGAAAACAGCCTCTGTTTTTAGGTATTGGAGGTGGTCTTATACTTTTGGCACAATTCGAATTTAAAATTATTTAAATATGATTGATACAAACATTTTGGCTTTCCTGCATAAACTTTTCTCTTTTTTTAGCACAGATGTTCAGAATTGCAGCAATACATTATTTTTTAACATCTTCATGTATGACGTTTTCCTGACAATTTCCCCCCCAAAAGGCAGACTCTCTCTGATATTATTTACCCCATTATTTATAAATTGATGTTTCTCAACCTCAGTATTTGTTTCCAAAGGTTTCTGATATCTTAATTTGATTTTATTTATTATCTGTCTAAATTTTGTTTTCCTTGCAATGGATGGAAACAAAGACTCATGGAAGGCAAATAACGTATGGTATTACTGTTTATATTTTCTTAGTGGAGTATTTAAATTATATAGGACATCCTCATGGGTAGATAACTGACTGTGGTCATCCTTTACTGGATCTGTTACTAAGCAGTTTGTCTGTCCTTGTTCATTGCCGAGATAGAAGCATTGTAGAATACTTGCACTGTAGTGTTTTTCACAGGATGTCAAGATCTCCTTAAAATAAAGACATTGGAAATTTCTTGTTAAATTTGATTGCTGTTCTTATTTACAGATCTCCACTATAGCAGAAAGTGAAGATTCACAGGAATCAGTAGACAGTGTCACCGACTCACAGAAACGAAGAGAAATTCTTTCCAGACGACCCTCCTACAGGTACAGAGGTTGAAGCAGAAGCATTTTGCTTGATGGGTGTGTTCATATGGGGAGACAAACAGTGTGTTTGTAGGTTATTTTGAGATTTACCATTTAACTGAAATCTCCCTTCTGCAATGTCTTGGAATTAGGTTATGAAAAATGTCCATGGAATAGGATGTAAAGAGATAAGCAAATAAAAGGAGGAGGAAGAAACTTCAGCTGTTACACTCAGTTAAGACAGAAGTGAGCTGAGAATACACTAATTGCCACATTTGGGGAACACTGAAGTATAATTGTACTAGGTGCCTTAGAGATAGCCTTAATGAGTATTTAATACATGAAATATGCCAAAGCTTTGCAAGAAGTGGTTTCTGTATAATCTGTAGTCTGCAAAAAAATAAACTCTACTGTTTTTCATTATTGTTGAAGTGCTAGCAGCAATCAAACTTGATTCCTTTCTCCCACGAGGCTTTCAATGAACATGTGGTGGTTTGTGGCTCAGAGAGAATTTCTGTTTGAGCAGAGTTGTTTGTGTTTAAAGTTTAAGAAGTCAGGGTATGAGCTGAATGCAGTGATAGGCATCTAGTGTCTTTAGTTGTCATGGCAAATACCTCTGCGGCAAAACCAGCTGAGGTGCTCCTTCACGTGGTGTTAGTCATGTTAGTTTATTAATGAAACCTTCGCACAGCTTTTTGTGTCTGTACTAAACCTCATTTTCAGTCTTAAAATATGCTAAAAAGCATTAAGGAACAGCTCTGGAATTCAGTAGGTTTTAAGGGACCTGTGGATTCTTACTGCTTCAGAAAATTCAGATGCTCCTTTTTTCTTTTTAAGCCTGGCCTTAGAAGTAGAAACTAGGCTCTAGGCCTGAGCATATCTCAGCCATGATATTTTTTTAGCACTTGGAGATTATTTTCAATCTTCTCCAGCAGCCTTCGAGGCTGTTATGCTGAAGATAGTAAAAATCGTTGCTGAAGATCCCTAGCCATGATAGATTTGGAGAAATATTTTTATTTGTGAGGCACAGTGTTGCTAACTTCAAGGCTGCCGCAGACTCCTTTCAGTCTGCTTCTGCAGGGAGACGCTTGTTTTTACTATATATGGAAGAATGGCTGTATATGGTGAGACAACAGGTCCAAGTAAACAAGCAGCAAAACTGAGAAGAGGGTACTTGTGCATGCTGACTTCTCATTGAGATGGACTGCTTTGCACACACTGATACCACAGCACTGCCTTTGTCTTCCAACCAGATCCTGGTGACGCAGCAAAACTTTGTAATTGTAGTACTTGTATACACAGCTCAGACTCTGGGCTGGTGTAGGTCGTGTCAGAAGGGCTGAGCTAGACCACTGCTGTGTTCAGTGACTTCCCAGCTGGCATTATTCAAGCTGCTGTGACTGGTCCCAGGGACAAGATAGGCGCAGATATGTTCACAGCATTGAAAGCTATATATACCTCTTCCTCAGAGACTCCACTGTGTTACTTTTTCAAAAGTACATCATGTGTTCCCCATGTCAGTTCATAGCTGCTATATTTGTAAAGCTGCCACCTTATCATTTATCTGAAATCCATCTTTATGATGGCAAAAGTAAGTTTTAACCACCAGGTCATACTGACATGAACTTAAAAGTGAATTTTTACCTTTTGGGGTTTTGTTCTTCATCATTTCTGCTTTCTCTATATTTTTTCACCTGCTTCTCATCTAACACCTAGATTGCAAACTCTCTGGATGGGAATTTTTTATTTGTCCAGGTGGTGCTTGGCACAGTGGAGTCTTTGTGTGATGCTGGGGTTCTTGCATGCACACAGAGTCAAAGCAGCAACAGCAAAGCTCTGTTTGTCAAGCTGCTTAGCAGAATGGCTGCACTCCCTGGATAGCTCCATACAGATGTTCTGGCTCCCACAGCTTTAGGAGCCTTATTTAAGAAATTATTGTTGTCTTGGAATGGGGGGTCTACAGCTGTGTTTGCTTCATCCCACAGTGAGTTCTAGTGACAATCCACCGGAAAACATATGAGGAGAATTACAAAACATATTGCTCTTTACCTAAGCAGCACTTTGCAGTGACATAATAGAGTATGCCAGCAGTGAAGAGGGCTTGACAGTCCTGAGGAGGGACAGCATTTGATCTCAGTGAGGAAAATTGCAGTAACTGCTGTGGTCAGTACACAGTCATGTTCAGTGGGGTCTATAGCAGTGATGTTTTGGCTTTGAATAATTAACTCATGGAAGTAATTAAACAGCTTGTTCTTTCCTTTACCCATGCTCATCTCAGAACTTAGACAGGGCACCTGTGAACATAACTGTGAGTGGGTATTGTCTCTCAGGCAGGTGTTACATTATGAACTGCCTGCTCTCTACAAGCCCTTTGCTGCCTTCCTTAATACTCAGCTCTCTGGCCGAGGCATTTACAGTCTCTGAAATAGAGCAGTTCCCCTAACGTAAGTGAGGAGACAGGTTTTTACATATTTTGGTTTCTTTAAACCTTTATGTAGCTAAAATCAGGAAACAAGTGAAAATGGGTGAGAGAAACATATTTTTAAGAAAAAGGAAAGGTTGTGATAGCTGTATCTTGGGTTTTGAGAAACACAGCTGTTCTGTGTTGGCTCCCTTGCCCATCTGTGCTTGGCACTTTGAACAGTCCTCTCCAATAGGAGTTTGAAGATAGTGTGTGTTTTTCATTCTGCACCCATATTTTCCTTGCTGGCTTACTGCACTTCACAGTTTTCTCCACCATTGTATATCAAATAGAATATTTTTTCCCCGAGTTTTTATTAAAATCTCTACAACACACTGTCTTTGCCAGAAAAATTTTGAATGACTTGTCCTCAGACGCCCCAGGAGTGCCAAGGATTGAAGAAGAAAAGTCTGAAGAGGAAACAGCAGCACCTGCCATCGCCACTGTTACGGTGCCAACTCCCATTTACCAAACCAGCAGTGGGCAGTACAGTATGTAGTCTGAATTTCTCAGTGGTGCTAGTAAGTGGGGATGAGAAGATGAAGAACTATTATTTGTATAACTGTTTGGACTAGAACAAAGCAGGCGGTGAAAAAAAAAGATGGCTTTGTTTTGACTGATAACCATGCCTTTTAAACACATTCCTATTGTAAGTATTTGAAAGGTTCAAATTAACATTCTGGGACTGTGTGCCACTTGGTGCAGCTAATGCATCCTGAGGCAAAATAGGAACTAACCATAATGCTATTATAAGCTTCTTCACTTCAGGAACTAGATGAGGTAATTCAGAAATTTCTTTTTTTTCACTGCAGATTCTTAATACTTGTTCACAAAACTGTAACCTCATTAATAGAAAAAACATTCCAGTCTGCAATTACATTTTTAGAAAGCCCTGAAAAAATAAGAACTTCAACAACCTCATTTGAAATATCTAATAAACATACATTTCTGCTTTTTCTTCATTCCCTAGATTTTACAGATACAATGCTTTGACTTAAAGGGTTGAGGATACATCAGTAGAGATAGAAATCACATGCTGTCTCATACAAACACATGCAGTATTAAATATACAAAGGACAGGAAGAACTACTTGTTTACATCTTTCTCTTAAAATCTCTTCAAATTTTTCTATCTGTGTTTACTCCTTAGTCATTTTGCCTAGGACTCAGCTTAATTTTATTGAAACAGATGTGGTTAATTCTGGTTCCTATTAATTTACTGTAATAGTTACGGTAAATTTTGCAGACATTTGAGATTTTGGTGTGTCTGTATATAGGAGCACAGTGAAATTCTGTGGAATCATGAATGAGGGGTGATGCCTAACAGGACTGGGGGAAAGAAAGGAAAAAACCCAGCAAAGTAAGACTGCTTGAAGGAAACTGGACCTTTATGAATGAAAAAAACTGCTAGGAAGGGTCTGAGGAACTCATAGAGAAGGGGGGATACAATCAGAAGGAAAAAAATGCCCAAACAAGAAGAAAGTGAAACACCAGATGGATAGCAATAGCAGCAGAGGAGACAGGAAGGCATAAAGGATGGAAGAGGAGGGAAATTTCAGATGAGAAGAAAAAAGTAAGGAGTGAGAAAAGACGTAAACCAACCAAGAAGAATATCTTAACTAACAAATTAAAAATTATTCCCTGGGGGAGGTTTGTAGCCCACAAAAAATCGAAAACTTACTTTCAAAGCATGATTTCTTTAATGAACATTAAAGCTGTGGATGTGATTTCGGGGTATATAAGGGTTCAAGGGATTTAACTCAGATAAGTGTTCTTCCGTATCTAGGTTTAATTCTGCAAGTTAATGAGTAAAACAGTGTCTTAAATGCTGTGTTGATTTTTTGCCTGCAGTTGCTATTACCCAAGGAGGAGCAATACAGTTGTCTAACAATGGCACAGATGGAGTACAAGGTCTCCAGACATTGACAATGACCAATGCAGCTGCAACCCAACCTGGCACCACCATTTTACAGTATGCACAGACCACAGATGGACAGCAGATACTTGTACCCAGCAACCAGGTTGTTGTACAAGGTCAGAAACTTCACAGCCACTCATTCTGGATAACATTTTCTCCATGAAGATATAAGTTGCCAACCTAACTCTCTCAAATGTGTCAGGAAACAGAATTAACAGCTTTGGCACAATAAGTCTCCAAAATTTTTAAAGGAAAATCTGGACAAAGCTATTTGTCACATTTTCTTGGAGCCTTCCCCTTTAGATTGATAAAATCGTAGATATTTTGGGTTTACTTCTTAAAACAATATATTAATTTTTGGTTTCCCATGCTGTATTTCCTGTATTTTGTCCACACAATTTTTTTTATGTTCTGCAAAAGCTATACTGCTGAGTTCTCCCATATCTACAACAATGGGAAGTTGAAAAGTAAAGCATTAAAAAAAGATAAGAAAAAAGGTTGTCTGATTCTAAACTTTAATTTATTAGCCATTTTTTCCCCTTTTCAATTACAAGCCCTAATTCCTTCCTATTGTGACTTTTGTAACTAGTCACCAAGTAGTTAATCAGTGAGTCTTGGAATCACAGAACAATTTACAATAGTGATCATCTGGTCTAGCCCTCCACTTGGCAGGGCTACTTTAACTTAGAATAAGTTATGTCTTTTCATTGTATTATAATACATGTTTTGGTTTATTAAAAATGAAGAGGTATTAATTTTTTTTAATTGAAAATAACAGAGAAAGTGTAGCCCTGCTTTTATGACTGTAAAACAGTTGATTTGAAAGTTACCCAGTGAAGAGTTTTCCAGGCATCAGTGAGAGTATCAGAGAAAAATCCTGTTGTTGCATGGATGTTCTGGGTTTTGTGTTCTTAAGGACAATGTGATTCCTTTAGGTGGTATTGTGGTTTTTTATGAGCTCAGGCAAAATTAACACACTCCTAGATTACAAAAGAAACCTAGAACCTTATTTATTGTAGAGAGGCAGTGAAATTGAGTGTGCGCTCAACTCTTGTGGGAGTAAATGCTACATTTCTACATCCTTTTTTCTGTGCCAAATACTTTGCAGATAGACATTTGGAGCATAGCTAGAGACAGTGTTTGCCCCATCCTTCAGTAGAACTGCCCTTAAACCAGAGATGTAAAAAGAAATCATTAAGGGAGAAAGAAGTACAGCTATACAGCCACACAAGCAAGTTATCAAGCATAAGGGGAGGCTTCTTCAGCAGGAATGCCCCAAACCTTGCATATGCTAACAGTCTAAGACTGAGGCAGCAGTGTTGACCCAGCTAGTGGCCATCCCTCCTGTCCTGTGGC
Source organism: Campylorhamphus procurvoides (assembly GCA_013396655.1). NCBI lineage: Eukaryota > Metazoa > Chordata > Aves > Passeriformes > Dendrocolaptidae > Campylorhamphus > Campylorhamphus procurvoides. The sequence goes on along the minus strand of WBMV01009146.1, from coordinate 584,351 downwards.
CCAGAGCGCTCGGTTAGGTGGATGGTGCGGTGCACCACGTGTGACAGCGCTGTCCCCACACTGACACCACGTTCCCTTGTGTCTCCTCAGCTGCCTCTGGAGACGTGCAGACCTACCAGATCCGCACGGCCCCGACCAGCACCATTGCCCCCGGCGTAGTCATGGCATCGTCCCCAGCGCTCCCCACCCAGCCGGCAGAGGAGGCCGCGCGCAAGAGGGAAGTGCGTCTAATGAAGAACAGGCACGTACTCTCAGATCACTTTCTTTTTTCCAGTCAGCTCCGTGCAGAACTAGAGTGTTGGGCACTAAGAATCCTGATCTCTCTCTTAGTAATTTTATGAAATTATTTCTGAAGAATTTGCGTTTATTTAAAAATGCGAAGCAAAGATGCACATCAGCTAATGCCATGTCTTGCGACCCTGAAAGCTTGAGGAAAAGTGTCAGGCTCATTCTGTGAGGTGTGTGAATTATTTGTTGACAAAGGAAAAAGGTAAGTGGTGAGAGACTTGTACAACTGCAGATACGTTCTTACAAACACCAAGCTGAGTTGGGGTTTTTTTAGTTAATACATTCATGTAGTTTCTTTTCCTGGATTCCTTCCCTTAACCCTCTGTGTGCATTCTCCTTGCTGCTGGCCCACCTGTGCTCTTCATGACTGTTTTCTTGATTGTCTCACTTGTACTCTAGCTGGTTGCCCTTTGGGTTTTCTTCTCCGACGGCAGAAAGGCTCAAGGAAAGGCTAAATGAGCAGCTATTCCTTTTGATTGAAGTCTTGTGGAGCCAATAGTGGCAACAGAGGAGCTGAAAGAGAGACTTGCTCCTGTAGGATATAATGTGTGAGGAGGAACAGCTAAGGTGACAGAGGTGGGAGCTGGTGGAGGTAGCAAAGGAAGGGAGGGAGCAGGAGAGAGAAGGTGGCCATGATGCTCACTAAGCCTTCTGTTATGGGACAGGGAAGGGATGGGCCTGAGTGAACCATCACACCAAGATTGAACTCTTACCCACAGGGCACAGCTTTGAGCCTGTATGTCACACTGTGGCACTGGGATCGCAGTGCTTCCTTCCCTTCTGAGGAGGGGAAGCCCCATGCAAGCCTTGTGAACTTCATCTGTCAGTCTGAAAAAATCTATGATGTTGTACAGATTCATTTATCTTCTGTAGCTTGCTCTGCTGTGAACACAACAGAAACTTCCGTGAGCAGACCCGGTGCTTATATGAGGGGCTTTAATGAAGTAAATAATGCTGAACAGCAGAGTTCACCTTTTTATAGGGTTTTAGTACAGAATGTCACCCATCTCCCCTTTTTATGTATTTTTCTGGTACCAATGAATAGTAGATATCAGCCTTTCAGGCTCTGCATTTGAGAAAACTTTAATTAGAATCACAGAATATTCTCATTTAGGCAGTAGCCTTATTCTGGTAAAAGAAAGCTTTTGTGTATGTGAAAGCCAAGAAAAACAATGGGGAATTGCCCCACTTGAGTTCAATTGACAGCCTTTGCAACAGTATCATCTTGCATGTGGTGCTTTTAGCCTACCTGCTTAAGAGATCCTCGCAAATCCAGTCTGCATAGCAAAGTGGGGAAAAGGGATAGAGAGGCACATGTGAGGTGGTACTTATTGGAGGGGTATAGTGTAAATATTCACAGATATTATTGTGCAAACTTTCTGTGTAAATTTTACATTTTTAAGGCTCTCTTGTAATTCAGTATAACTCTGGCTGTTCATAATGAACAAGTAGTGCACACAGCCTTGAGGTGGCTTAATACACAGCCTAAGCTGGCACAAAAATCACAAAAAGAGGGAAAATGTTGCCACCTAAGGAGACATGTTAGTAATTTGCACTGGAAGGCACTTCCTGATCCAGAAGGACTTAATCTTTTAGCCCAAAAGTACTTAAATTCTAAACGACCCACTGAAGCACTGCAAGCATGTGAAAGTATATTTGTAGGAGTGACAAATGGATACCTGAGTCCTTTCAAGGCTTACAGACTGTTTGCTTCATCCTATCTCATTTCAAAAATTACTTTAGAGGTTTTTTACCAGTTAGGTCCCAGATCACTTTCTTTTTTTACGTAATACTACAACTAATGTTTGTCCAGTAAGGAGAGGAACTGGGTTCAGTTTTGTCGCCTCATTTCCCAGAATATTGACTGTATCACTAGGTCTGTGTAAGAGTTTGCAACAAAGGGACAGACACACTGACTTATTTTTGAAGCTGTTCTGCTTTGCACCTGAAAGTTCAGGGCAAACAAGTGTGTACATTTCCACGTGCCTGCTGCTTGGACAAATTGCACTGCAGGAGGAGAGCCCTCTCTGGGTTCCCATCTGCTTGTGGCATTTAGCTTTGTGCTTGCTTTACACGTTGGTACCTTTACTGCTGCTGTGCAGGAGAGCTTCTGCCTTGGTGTTCCTACCTTCAGGATGCTCAGCAGCACATTAATACCTTTCAGGTGTTTTTCACTGGTGTTCTTAATATGCTATCAAGTTACCTACAGGCAACTCAGTCTCTACAAGCAAGCCTTAAAAGTTTGACTGTCTTGAGATCTGCATTAGCACATTACCACTGCCATGTTCTTGGCACAGCCAATAAGGACAAAAGAATGATATGGTTCCTAGTGCCTGTTTATTTTGTGGTATTTTTATTTGAGACTTTTATACTACTATTGCAGTGATGCAGACATTTTTACTAAAATGAAAGCATTGCTTGAGAGCAAATACATGATTGTTCTAAACACTGTGGATTTTTGCACTAGTTGAACATCCTGTTGGACTTCAGCAAAGGCAAGACTTAAAGACTGTAAAAAGAATAATAGATGATAATAAAATCAATTCAAATATTGCAGCAGCATTCGACTCAGTCTAAAGGCTGTAATGCAAATTCTGCAAGCAGAATTTTGTCACTGAATAGGATCCTTTTCTCACAGAAACAAAATGTTATGGGTGCTGTCTTACTGGGATCTGTATCTTGGAATGATATGTGGATCTTGAGTGTGCATGATTTGTGAGGAGCAATTGTTATGAATTCAGTGGTTTTTCCTCACGTGCATTTCTTAACAGTACCTCCACATTCTGAAAATGGCAGTACTAGGTAAAGGTTTGACCTGAAAACAGTTAAGTAGCCCATGTCTGCAAATGATTGAGATTTGAATGGCCTTTTTTGCTTTGCAGAGAGGCAGCACGTGAATGTCGCAGGAAGAAAAAGGAGTATGTGAAATGTCTAGAAAATCGAGTGGCCGTGCTTGAAAACCAAAACAAGACACTGATTGAGGAGTTGAAAGCACTTAAGGACCTTTACTGCCACAAATCAGATTAATTTTGGATTCTCATTTTCACTTGTCCAGAATGGGATAGAGACTGGTTCTGACTATACCCAGAAAGACAAAGTAAACTTTTTATTTTCTAAACATTTCTTTTTTTCTATGCGCAAAACTGCCTGAAGCAACTACAGAATATACTTCATCTGTGCTTTGCATCAAACTGTGAATGTTCAAGTACTTGCCTCCACTTCTCCCCTTACAAGATGAATTTCATCATCAACCTCAGCGTGAAGAAGAACAGGCTTCTTTCTCATCTCCCCATCCTCTTGAAGGAGTAACAGTGGTCGCCTGGGAAGTTACTGTGGGGAGGATCCTTTTGTAGTGATGTCAAGAATTTGTGCTGAGCTCTTTCCATTGCCTTAGAGACAGAACCACCCCAGCCTCCTGGTCCAGCAAATTTTGGGCCACATAGGTGGAGCATGCATGGTACAGTGAAGAAGCAAGGGTTGCCAAATTGGTTTCACACACTCATTATGAACTATACAAATACACAGCTAAGCAGCATGCCAAATGAAAGGCGCTTCACTGGCACGTCCTTGGCGTGGAGATAACACCTTTCTCAGACTAGCCCAGGAGGGGGTTTGATTTGTAATCTGTGTTAAGCCCTCCTGGACTAGTGAAAACTTCTCCATACCTCGGAAACAAACACATTGAAATGAGCTTCACTGGTTGGTTGTTGCTTCTCATAGCTTATGTGTGCAAGTGTGTTCAGCATTCTGAATGCACAAAAAGCAGAAATGAACTCCATAGGGTTTAGGTTGGAAAATGATATTTGGATGGGGAAGGAATTCAGAATAAAAAAGATACAATGGTGATGTCCTGAAAACAGTAAGCAGGGGTAACACAGGAAGGCACTACCTGTTTGTGTGCAGAACAACTAAGCAGTTGAAGCATGGCCAACTCCACATAAATACTCCCTGATGATAGTATGGTCTGTGTCCCAAGCCCTCTCAAGCAATGAGGTTGTTTCTGTTTCCCTACCATTGTCTTATGTAATGAAAATTATTGTACTCTATGGAAACACTAGCCTGGTTTGCTAAATTCTTTTTCAGACTTGGAGGCTGCCTGCCATACATAAATTAAATTGTACTATGACAACTACTAGGACAACCTCAAATACTGAGGAGGACTTCAAACACAAGTACTCCAACTTCTGCTTCGCAAGGGACAATACTGATTACTTGAACCTGGCCAGTTTAGCTAAATTCTTAATTTATTTGAGGTGTTTTTTTATGTAAAGGGTCACATTCACTGAGTAATTTATTCCTGCAACTAAAATTACTCATGTGCCTCAGATGTTTGCAAGATCAGTTTCTTTTGTGTACACTGAGGAACTGTGATATTTCCCAGATTTATGTTAAAAAGGTAGCTCATGTTTAAAAACAACTCTGTACTAGGCATTAGGACTTCAAAAGAATCATTCTGAAATAGAACCAAGAATGAATGTCAAGAAGTTCTCAAAAAGAATCATGTGCGGTTTGTTTACTGGCCCTCTGAAGCCAGTCTCCTGATATGTTCACTTGGGTCATTTGATGGAGTAAGTTTGCTCTGGGCTTCTGGTCAAACTGTTATGTATAGAAACACATGAATAAGGCTCTGGTCTGTATTAATGCCTTGCCTAGTGGAGTATTAATTAATATTTTTCCCATTCACTCTTTTTAAGATAAATTTCACACACAGGCTTCTAAAAGGTTATACAATCAGTGTGACATTATAAGAAAAACATTTGGAAGACTCTGGGCAGTTGAGTCTCGAACACCTAAGCAGTATTAAAAGTTCTAGATTTCTCCTTTGAGAGGGCATTCAGTTTCCAAGAGACTTAATTTAAAAGGAGCAAGGTTAAACTTAGAGCATTATTGTTAAATCTAGAGTTATCAAGAATTTCAAATGACATTTGTATTTCAAGAAGAGAACATAAGTAGCAGAAATACGAAAGAATTCATTTTCACAGGTTTGGGGGGGGATTTATAAATGGTCTATTTTTATCTGCCATAGAGAATTGATTTTTGTGGTTTTATTTAATGGAAGATGAATTTATTAGTTTAGCAATGCAAATTTAAGGAAGACCCTGAGTTCTCAGCAATGCTTTGATAAAAATTATCTGGTTCCTAAAGTGAGCAAATAGAAATTCATGCAACGGTTACATTTTCCAGAAATAGTGCTAAAGTAGAAATGTTGATAATGCAGGGGTCATTTTTGTAAAACATGAAGCTCACGGTGGCCTCATTTACAAATACTTGGAATGGTTCCTTCAGTTTTGAGAAACATGGAAAAGGCTGTATGTGTCCACGTTAAGTCTGGTTTTTTTGTAGGACATCATGTCTGCAGAAACATGAGGCTTTGCTGTGAAGCTGAAGGAGGCGAGCTGTGATCTGAGAGCTGTGTCCAGTGGGCAGTGGACACTGTGCAGTGCTTGCTGATGGTCACTGGGCACAAAGCCTGGGAGCTGAATGGACATGGCAGCCTAAAACGGTACCCAGGCGGAGTTCTCCTGATACAGGGTTGGTGCAGATTTGTGCAGCAGTGAGAGGAGAACTGTGTTACCAGTTTGTGTGTGGTCTGCAAGTGGCCTGTAGGGTTAGTCTAGACCTCATTATCAAATAATGTTTCACTAAGAAAAAGATGTTATTTTAAAGTACAGAGGGATCTGCAGGAATCTTTATTTTTATTTATGCTGCACTGAGGGTTTAGGGACATGAATTTATTTAATGGAAATTTTAAATTACAATAATTAAAAATGTATTAGACCAAGTACAGGGTTGGCTAGGCTACCCCATACATGCTTTACTGTTTATATTGACCCAAAAAGGGAAAAAATACGACACAGGGATCCATTCCTCTGTTATTTACCAAGTAGTGAGGTTGGGGTAATAAGCTTCCATAAACTAAGGCCATTTGGAAGTAGGATGGAAATTATGCTGGCGGGGGAGGGGAGGGTTTGTTGTATATCTCACAATTGTGAGTTTTCAAGAACTGATAGCCTGTTTTACCTGAAGAGAAGGTTAGAAAGGGCTAGATCCATTATGTTCATAATAAACAAGAATTGGTTTGAAATATAGTTTTTGTAATGTCATTATTTTGCAAAACAACAGCACCGATCAGGCAGTTAAGATATTGTCAAAGGTGCTCTTTTAATTTAGATATTCTTGGAAAATACATATGTATAATATATGTACATATATATATATATACACACAGTATATAATCTACAGCTCTGAGAGCTTTTAAGTCAGGAATGCTGAGTATTATAGTATATGGAGGTCAGAAGAAAATTTTTACTTTTCTGTATGTGTCTGGGTGTGTGTGGATGTGTGCGCGTGTGTGAAAGCTTCCCCGACCCCAGTAGCTCTGGGCTGCATTATGCTAGCGCTTATTACTGATTTGTTTTGTGCTGTTTCTCAGTTACCCACTTGCAAGAATTTTGTTTCATCTTTCATGGCTTCTGTGAGGTTTGTTTTTTATTGATGGAGATTTTTGAAATTGCATAAACAGTTTTTTTTACAACCACCACCCCCCAGAATAATTCACTTCTGTGCTTTTTCTCTCTGGCAGCTATATATCAGAGGCAAAACATTTAGAAAGGTTGTTAAGGTGTTATTTTCTAAAGGAACCACTGGTAAGACTTCTGTTTTCCTCTTGGGGTAGTTACTTAAGCAGTGATTTCACCAGCACCAGGTAGTTGCCAGCACCATTGCTTGTATCCAAAAGCACAATTTTGGCCTGTCATGCTCATCAGGACTGTACAGACACCTGTAAGTTCTGGCTGTTCTGTAGTTGGCATTTTCATTGTAGACCATTGATACTTGTACTTGGTCAGAAAATTGGAGGGGTGTTTGGAATCATTAAGATGCTCAGGAAAAGAAAAGATAACTTTAATAAGAAAAAACAGCCCTCGTAGTTTCTGACCTAAACTTGTACCACAGGGTGTTTTTTTTAAAATCTGGGCTTCCAGTAAACTACAGCTGCAAGTAGTCATCTGTTAGCAAAAACTGGTCCCTGCTTTTTTATTTTGTATTTTTTTCTAATTTATGACAGACAGGCAGTGCTTTTTGTGGGTTAAACACAAGTCTCCCCATCAAAGCAAGTTCAGTATCAGTGGTTGCAAATCTATGACAATTCGTAGACAATTTAATTGGTTTTCTTAGACCTTGTTTTTACTGTCATTTTTTCACCCTGAAGCTGGTTAGTGATGTAACATTTGCCAATGATCCAACCAAAAGGTCATGTATTTATTTTTGTTACACTGTGTTCTTTGTAAATGTTTAATTAAAATGTGCACTTTTGAAAAAAGAGGAAAAAACCCGAAAAAAAAAAACACAGAACAAAAAAAAGTTAACATCAATTGGGTCTGCTTGAGAAGCTTCCTGGCATAATTATTGTAATCCTGCTGCCTGCACACAATTGACTCCTCTCCCCACAGCAGTTGACTCCTTGGCTGATCGAACTCGTGGATCAGCACCTGGTGCCCAGCAGGCATTGCTTCAGAACGGCAGGGGGTGAAGGGGCACCACTGAAGGCTGGAAAGAATCAGGCTGTGGTGTCTCAGAGCGGTATGTACAGGATGGATGGGAAATTATTTTTAGAGTAGAACTAGTTCAGTGATCCCATGTGGGAAAGGGAGGTTAATTTGGAAGGAAAGCTAAACTATTTTTCAGCCACTTTATTCCCCTTTTCTTAATTTGAGGTTTTACAAGCTGCATTCCAAGAAAATAAATTGAAAGGCTTTCCAACTCTTTGCCACCAGGAAGTAAAGGTACATTGACAAAGAGTCACCCTGCTTGAAAAGAAAAGCAAAGCACAACCACCTTCCTTTTGCAGGAATGATGATAATTTACCTATAACCCTGAAATCTGTCACTGTGAGCAGGTTTTAGAAAGCATACAGTATATTGATGGTTCTCTGTAGTCTGCCTGGAAACTCGTTTTCCTGAGCTGTGTAATTGGCTAGCTGTAAAAGACACTGATTTTGCAAAAGCCTGAATGTATCGTGAAGCTCAGTTGGTCTGGAAGGAGACAGACTGATAAAGAGAGGGTGATAAAATCTACCTACTGTGTGCTTGTGACAGGTTCAGGTCTGTGGATGGACACAGCTTAAGTCTGTACATCTTTAGGGGAAAGGGACAAGATCCAGTTGGTAAAGAGGATTTGCATTTCAAGTGTTTTGCCTTGTAATGTGTGGGTTTTTTAATGTATTTAAGCTGTGGCCTGCAAAGAAACGTGCTTGAGCTCATTTGGGTAGCACAAAGTGAGGACAGTGACCTGTTTGCTCTCTGGCACTGCGGGTGCAGGTTTGTGACTTGCTGTGTGGTGAGTCCAGGGCTCACTTTCTCCAGGGAGAGGCGGGAGCAGTCAGCTGCCATGGGAGCTGTTTGCTGGCAGGGAAGGGGACAGGGACAGGGACAGGCTGTAATGGCCCACGGTTGGTGCACTCCATAAGCTGAGCATTTACTGTACTCACAACTTGGGAGCAGTCAGTTCACTCAGCCTCAGCTGTACTTCTCTAAATTAGGGGATAGCTGAGTGAGAGCATGGGGAAGGCAAGCCGTGAGCCAGTTAGTTATCTGGAAATGGCCAGTCTTAAGAACTAAGGATGCTCTCCACAAGTTGTGTTTTATCCAGGTGCCACTCCATTATTTTGTGTGTAATTACATTTATTTATATTAAAATGTTAATTTTAAAAAGTTCTAGAACTTTGAGTTTGAATGAGATTTGAAACTGTGCTGCTTATATGGACTTCTTGGGATGGGGAACAGGGCAAGAAGAGGTGCTAGTTGGCAGCCAACCCCTCCACAGACTTGTCCCCAGATTGGTTGTTCACTTCAAAAATCAGTTGTTTCTACTCTAGATTTATAATTTGAAGTTGTTTTGGAACAATGTTTTTCAGGGAAGCTTCCAGAGTGAGGGTTATTATTCTCCCTTTGTAATGTAAGCTGGAAAGAGTAAGTTCACCTCATCTGCATTTCTGATTCTTTACCCAAACCATGTCAGCACAGAACAGGGTATTTCTGCTTGACTCCCACATACTTGTGGAAGTTAAAAGACTAAATGAAAATCCATTACGGGGGGAAAATAAATTCTTTTTTACGTCTCCCCAAAAATCTAGGAACATCCCTGTTGTGTTCTGGGTTTTTTGGTTTTGGTTTTGTTTTTTTACTTATTTTTTGTGCTTTATCTGTGTTTTAAAAAAATTGTACTGGGTTATAATGCATTTTATTAACACTATGTACATATTAGCTGCTTTGTGTTTCAGAATGGTAGTAATTGCTTTGTATATTAAAGTGATTCTTGTGAATTTGTGAATTATTGTCATAAAGAAGTGCTTTTTCTTACTGTAACCTTTGTGGTATAAACTGTCATAACTCCCTTTTTACACAAACATTTATGTGCAGTCACATAAACATGCTTTAAAAAACTCTACAAAGTCTCTTTTTTGAGCAGGGTGTTCTATTTACACTAATTTAGTGGCAAATGGTAGCTAGATAGGGATATGGGAAAAGGCATATTTTGAGCTAACTACGGTGTCCTCTCATGATCTGTGGCCTGCTCTGAGTATTCATGAGGTATTCCCCACAAAGAGAAGGCTTTTTCAGTCTTGGTTGAATTAGACTAGTGAGAAGTTAAGTCCTGAGGTTTCTCTTCCACTTTTGGTATTTTTAAACCTGCTTTTGAGCATCCATTTTGGTGGCATTTAGTTCTGTTGTTTAATAATGTCTGAAAGACTTATGCCATTCACAGTTTAAATATGCTGCATTTCTCACTTTGAAGCATTCCTGTAAACCATGTACTTCTGATGTCAAGAACAGAACAGAAGGCAGTGAACACTGCAAGGATCGCAACCCGATTATGTAATCTGCAAGGCTGGATCCAAACACCGGGATGAAAGCCAGGAGAGCAAATTCAGCACTGAGATAAACACACCTCCAGTGAAATCAAGGGGAAAGCAGTTAAGGTCAGCTCATTACAGTGGGGATTTTGTGGTTTTCACAACGGAGTGTTTTCATAAGGCCATTCACATGCTTGCTCAGAAAAATCTACAGCTCAGCAGTGAGGGAGAACCCCAAACAGGGGTTAGTCCATGAGGTAAAAATGCAGATTGGCATGAATTTTGCACTGAAAAGAACTGGGTAAAAGTCAGTAGGTCAGCTGGTAAACCTGAGTCTTCTGACACTGCTGCACCTCAGAGCTCTTGATCGATAAGACACAGAGCTGAATCTCATACTATGTGTCTTAATATCAATCAAACATTATTTTAGTTGCAATGATATTTTAGAAAAATTTCTTGCAAAATGGCATGTTTCAGGGATGGTTTCTCAGTCTCACAGCATATCCATGTCCTCTTTGGTCACTCCTGTGGTTTGAATCCACTCCCCAGTGTGAGTAAATTTCTCAAGAGATGATTTGTGTGTTGCCCCTCTACTCAGAGACCCATGTCCAAACACATCCTCCCTACAGATGAGCTCTGCTACAAAACAGGACCAGTGAAATGGAACCACCCAAAGGAGAGTGTGATTCTCAAGCGCTGGGATGAACAGGGTGACAGAAAGTGCTTGGGCAGGGTGTTGGTGTAATTGCCAAACAGCTGCTGAAGCATTACCATGTATTATCTCATACTAGAGCAGGAGCTCACCTGGGGCCAGTGGGTTGGGACACCAGAGTTTGCTGCTCTCTGTGTGCTCACTCACCAGGTGTCACAGCTCTGCCACCTCTGTCTTGCACACTTGATGTGATTCACTCCCAGCGTGATTCACTCCTGGCCCCTCCCTGAAGCTAGGTGTGATGGGAACACAAGAGCACCATGAAGTCCAGCCTGGGACAACACAAGGCCCTGCTCACTGCCTGGTGCAGGTGGGTGTCAGCACTGCCCAGCTGGCATGGACTGCAGGCTTCAGCTGAGGTACTTTCTTGAGGTTGGTGCCTCCCCCAAAACACTAGCTGTGCGAGAAACCTCAACTGTTATGCATGTGAGGGTGGCCTAACTGCAGTATTCCTGGACCTGGTCTCCTAAATCTGGCAGAGAGCCTGCACCCCAGTAGCAATCAGAGGAGGAGGTGTCCCCTTGAAGGGATGCCACTCGCTGGGCTGGAGAGGGGCCACCAAGAGCTCAGCTCTGCAGGTCAGGGGCAAGGCACTCACCTGAGCTGCCAGTGTCATGTCTTGCTTTTGTCCACAAGTATTTATTTATGGGCAGGAGCTTTGCTTCTGCCTTCAAACATAGTCCCTTGGGTTTGCATACAGCTCCTGCGTAACAGCAGCACAGCAAAAGAAGCCAAGCCCGGTCTCTACTGACACTTCCCTCCTCTGGCAGGAAGGCTGTAGGTAAGAGCAGCACCGGGAAATCTGACACTGAATGCTTAACTAAACAATTAAAGGAGGTGGAATTAAACTGATTTTAAAAGTACAAAACTGTTCCTATCGTCAAAGCAAGGCCTAAGGCAAAGGCCCCTTCTTAAAAGTAGGTTGCTGCACTAGGCTTTAATCTGTGCTTTATCCTGTGCTATTTAATCAGTCTTTTTAGCATGTTCCTGCTATGGCAACAGGGCAACGTGCTACAGCTCTCAGTGTTGCAGGCTGCAGCCTCTTATGAGGGCCAAGCACTGCCAGGCCTTCCCCACGGACCAAGCCGTGGGCACTCATAAGCCCAAGCACCAGCTTTTTGCCAGCTCCAGCCCGGGGGGAGCCTACTGTAGAGATGAGCCTAATGCCTCATCAGAGACGAACCTGGAGACAAGGAAACACCAGTGAGGAGGAAAAGGAACAGGAGTGGCAAGAACTTAAGAGACATACTCAAAAACTAGAGCCAGAGAGAGTGGGGAGAGTTTGTAATTCTTTTCCACCATTGCTCACCCAGCTGATAGGGCAGAAAAAGCCACAACTGACACATTAAAGCTCATATCATGTTCTGTTTTCAATTAAAAGTGCTGTCTTCCTTTCCTCAAACAGATTTCAGCTCTAGTTTCAGGCTACAAATTCCCAGCCAGCTGCGTAAGTACTGTTTTAGTGACACCATGTGGCTCCTGATGATACTGTTATAGCCAGTGTTTCAAAGCAGCAACTCTCAGGCCAAGTCCAGATCCAAGCAAGGAAATTTGCAGAAAACATGCCACATACATGCCAGGCACAAACTTTCAGGCCTTGCTCATCGCAGCTGTAATGAAAAATGTGTCACAGATTACAGATCACAGCACTTCTGGACCACCAACCCTCTGCATCTTTTCCAGTTAGGAAGTATGATGGAAGCAGAAGTGACAAAAAGCTCTAAAACATTCATGGCCCAAAGCAGCTGCTGGTGTTTGCTGCTGCCAGTGGCAAAGACAAGCACATGCTTAAAGCCTCAACCTGACCTGAGGCTTTGTTTAAGTTTAAAGCAAAAAAAGTTTCACACCCACAAAAAAAAAGTAAAGTAAAGCAATTCTTGCATTTGAAAGCACAGCTGTCTCTGTTAGCCCACTGTTTTCTTCAGTTTCATTCCTCCCCCACTAGAAAGAGAAGAAAGTCTGCTGCTGGTGCAAGCAGGATTCCAGGCTGCAGCATTTTCCACACAGGATCTTGCAGGATAAACACACAGACATGTTTTACAAGCTCAAGTTATGAAATCAGTTACTTAGACCAGCATTTAACAACTGTGCACTGAAAGCACACTGAAATCTAGACACTGCCCCAAGGTCCCAAGTAATACAGGAATAAATACTGCACCATCCTCTCCTAAATAACATCTCTCAAAGACAGGGAGCACAAAGAAAGGCAGAAAGTAGAACATTATTTAGCCGTACTTTGAGAGTCAAGGACTGATTTGATATTTAAAGAACAGATGGAGTCTCCTTGTTTCACTTTCCATGTGCATGTGTATCTCCTCCAAGGAGCCTTGATGTGTGTGGGGGAGACTTGCTAGGGACAACCCATGAATCACGACTGCTTCAGTACTGCAGGCATAGCCCCCACCCCATGCCTGCAAGTCAGGTAAAAATACCACTGATTTCTAAGTTGGCTTACTTGGCAATCTTGATTCCCAGCCCCTCACTCCACATCTTGGTCTTTGTTTCCCTGTGCCTCTTCAATTCGGCAGTGACAGCAATAGAACAACTTTACAGCAGCTGCCTTTGTTTCCTTTTGCCCTTTAAGTGGCTTCTTTTACTACAACTTTCAAGATGCAAAGGCCTGAAGAGTTAAAGCATTTAGAACTGGAGGATTAGCTTCTATTTCATCCACTTTTACTTTTCTAGAGTTAAGGAAGTGATAAAGGGAAAAAAACCCCACTGTAATATATATGTTTTCCACAGAAACAAAGTCTGGCTTGATTTTAATCAACAGACCTTCTGATTACAGTTTTGATGCCTGGAGATTTCTGCAACTTAAATCAGTTTCAAAACTTACATTTGATAAAAAGCCACTGGAAGACCCTATACAACTCTATTCAGAAATGAAGCAGAGGTTCAATATGCAGAACAGAATTATATCCTTGCTGTGTCAGACCAAGTTACCAGACAAGACCATAAGAACAAAAAGCCAGTGAAATAACACAACTACAACTTTATACTTAGGAACAAGTGTATTGAGTAGGAATGAGTGTATCAAGTAGAAACAAAGGAGAGAACTGAACAGCAGCAGTGGTTTATTAACAAAGCACAAAGTCAAAAGTCATCCTTGCGAGTACCCCTCTGTGCTTTGTAGATATGAACATCCTTACTGGAATCATAGTGGACCTCATAGACCAAGAAACGGTCTCTCAGCATCTTCAAGAATTTCTGGTCCCGTTCATAGCGGATACGACAGGCCAGAAGAATCACGGTTTGCTCTGAGCACAGGTGCTCCAGTGTCTGAAGCAGTTCTGCAAAAGTTTCTTCCAGATAAACGATGTCTGCACCCAGGACAAAGTCAAATGCTCCTGAAGGGAAGTTGTCCAGGTCTTTTCCCCAAGTCAGCTCCTTCACCACAGCTCTCGGACGTAGTTCAGAGGGTAAGTTAGCCTGCACGTTTGACTCCAGGAACTCCAGCGCTGCCTCCCTGTCTGTCATAGTAACACGAGCACCTAAGCAGCACAGGAGAACATGGCTCAGACAAACAGCCCGTAAGTACAGCATATAGAATGCAATACTCTAAGTCCCACAGGCCCCTTAGTTCCTGTTAAACATTAACAACTCCCCTGAACGGCCTGATTAAAAACAAACAAACAAAAGAACAAAACAAGCAAAATACTCGCTATCTACATACATCCTTCCCTTCATCAGTCACTGAAGAATATAAAGTGCACTCCATGTGAAGATTAAGTTGGGTAGGGAACAAAAGGTATTTTCTGGTGCTTTTTCTTAGTGCAGGAAAGTCAGGGAGTTACTTTCTGCCTTTCCATAGGTGACAAAAGAATGAATTACAGGGGTTGTTACAATTAACCTGCTTCAATTCTATATTTTTCAGTAGGAGAGAGGCAGCTAGAGAACCTTTTTCACAGGTCAAAGTCATGCCTGTGTGATTTTGCCAGGTGTGACTGTATTTTGTCAAAGGCTTTGTTTCTGTTATTTCAATAGGCACCTTCCACAGCCACTAGAGGTTTGAATGACAAGGTTAACCTGGGACAGGTAGCACAAATTTAACGAAGTACCCAGTCCCTGCTTCAGCCACTGACAGATCACCAGCAAATCACTTCTCCAGACCTTGGCTTCCCTGTCTGTGAGATAGGCTAACAAGGCTCACAGAAGCTCAGGGTGGTTTCTGTCTGTAGTTTTATCTGCACAGGAGGACAAGTGGAAGACGGGAAGCTCAGCACTTGTTGCCTGGGGGAGAACAGCTGCAAAGCTGATTGCTGCTGAGCTGCATGCCATGGCAACAGGCGTCAGCCTTAACAGGGTCCTGCCATAAAGTAAACTGCAGTGGCACTATCACTACAACAAACATCACAGCAGGCTCTCCAGTCTAACAAGAAAGGAAGATGACTCAGAGAGGAACCATCACAGTTCACATATGCAGCTTTAGTGCTCACTTCTATACCAGGCATGTAGATGTAAAAGTCCTAGTTTTACTACAGTTGTAAATTGTTTTAAACAAGCAAACAAGAAAGCCCTTACCTAATAACGTGGCCACTATTCCCAGCAATCCAGTTCCAGCTCCCAGCTCAATCACAGACCGATCCCTGAGATCAATGCCTGCCATCTCCAGATAAGCACACAGGACGACAGCCTAAGCCAAGAGACAAGGGCAATAAGCACAGGGCTCATTTCAATCACTCTGAACACAGGGTTTGACCCAAGGGAGAAGGTTATGGGAAGGGTCAGGCACTTCAGGTCTGCAGCAAAACTTGGTTCAGCCCTTCTCTGCCTCCTGCGTTCACATGCAGTCTTTTTATGAGTTTCATGGAAGAGTCTTACTGGCAAAAGGAAAAAGGAACCACAGAGGTTACAACTCAGATGTGGTAACTGCTCCATGAATCCCCAAACATAGGACGAGGTAGAGAGTTGCCTGTGGAAAGGAAAAGCTGAGGGAGTGTCAAACACTAGTGAATGAACACAGTATTGCAAAAGAAAAGAATAAGGTTTCATAGTATCTTGCATGGTATTTCTGAAGGTTTCTGTTCTGCACAACAGTGGCATTCCATCAGGAAGGACAGAGAGAAAGTAAAGTGAAAACTCTTCTATACCTAGTTGTATCTAACATCTTGTATTTTCTATCAGTCTTAATAAGGAGCTCTCTCCAGAGCAAGTTCTGTCAAAGCCGATGTCCAGAAAGACCAACAGTCCTGCACACCAATTCACATGAGGAGTTTGCTATAATAGCTACGCCTGTTCTGTTAAATGAGACGTAAAAGAGCAGTCTGTGTGTGGACTGAGACCCAAACGATGGGGAGCTCCCTTGGACTTCCACGGGGATGCTGTGACCGCGCTGCAGCCCCGGGCCTGCCACAACCCCTTTGTTTGGGACGGTTCTTACCCCCAGGGTAAGTCTGAGGAGGAGATAAGCAGCGGGATGGGATGCAGGCTGTGCTCTGCAGGGCACCCAGCAACCCTCGCCAGCCCCTGCTACGGGATGGGTGAGAGCCCTGTGAGTTACCCCGAACGCCTCCTGTGCTGGGCACTGAAGGTGGGCCATTTCCCTGCAGTCCTTCGGGATCTCTTACTGGGGGGGAGGCGCCCTGTAAAGCAGAGTTCAATATTTTCCTCCCGGGAGGGTGGGGGTGGTAGGAAAAAGCGCTGCCTTTACATTTTATCGTTCAGTATCGCAGAACCTACCGCGTCCCACACCACGGCGGCCACGCCGAGGCGCCGCCAGTCCTGCCGCAGGCGGATGGTGCTGCCGGCGAAGCGGAACGCGGCCCAGGGGCTGTGCAGCTGCCGCACCCCGGACACGGCCCCGGGCCCGAGCCCGGCCCGCTCCTCGTACGGCACCAGCGCCATCCCCGCCCGGCTCCGAGCGGGGCCGCACGGCGGGGCAAGGATCGCGGCCCCGGTTCCTGGCAGCGGCACAGCCCCGGTCCCGGTCCCNCTCCCCCGGGCCTCCCTCTGGGTTTGGTCTCGGGGGTCAGAGGAGGGCAGTGCGAAGGGAAGGGCTTTGTCCGGCCCGCCGGCCCCGTCCCCCTTGCCGGCACAGCGAGCATTATCTCCCTGCAGGTGCCCGCCCGTGGGACCGGGTACCCCGGCAGGCACACCCACGGCAGGGGCTCCGCTGCTCGGCCCGGGGCAGCCCCGCAGGCCCGGGCGGCGGTGAGGCGGTGAGGCTCCTGCGCTGCTCTGCCGGGGCCTCTCCTCACCTTTGGCTCCCTTTAATCTGTCCTCTGGCGAAACAACACAGTGCTCCCCTCCTTTGTTGCCTGAATCAGCTCCAAAGGCTGCTAAAGGCCGTGGGAGAGCCAGGGAAGCGCCCTGGCAGGGCTGGCAGGCCTCGGTGCTCCAGTCCCTGGGGACGCCGCCTCTGCACCCATCTCCCTGCTCTGTGCATGGCATGTCCCAGTGGCACCACCGGTGCTGGCCACAGCTTCAGAAAACATCCCCCTCTATCCCACAGGGAGCTGCAAAGCTGGCCTGCAGACAGAAGGAAATGTGGTTACATCTAAAAGCTGTCAAGTTCAGCTGAGTGGGTCGAGATTTGTGAAAATCTTTGTGGAGGATGATTACAAGCTGCACAGGGGTAGCAGGAAGTAAAGCTTGTCTTTAGGGTTCTGCTGCTGTAGGAGAATGAAAACCAAAATTTCACTTGCCCCAAACCAGTTCATACTCGTCTTATGGCAACTTAGACTTCTCCTCATAAACATGCCAGAACGGGCATGATGATTCAGCTTACTATGGTTTTATGTCCTAAAGTACTGGTCCCTTGCCACTACTGCTTTTGAGAGTTTCAAATTGCTTGTGCTATTATCTCGATTATTTTTTTAATTATTTATATAGGCAGTGTGGGAAAAGCATTGGGAGTGATTACTCTTGAAATGAGAACTCTGTTTGAATGAGTTTTTGAGACGCTTACACTGTGCCTAAACTACACCATCGGCCAAATAGAGGGAAATTCCCAAGGGGCACAAAGCTTTTGCCTCTGCCTCCTGCACCACACGTCAGCCACAAGGTGCAGGAGTGTGGCAGGGCTCCAGGGCCCTCAACTGCCTCCTTTCTGCCCCCCAGATCAATTTTCTTCCCCTGCAGTATTTCGTAAGACCAGGGGTCTGGCTGAATAGCAACTACAGGGAAAAAAGAATGTGTGTGAAAATTCATACATTTGTTCCCAAAGATGATAATGCAGCAAGTGCTTTTATCCCGATAATGTGGCTTTGTTAGTAAGATATCCCTGAATGTCTTTGGAGCTCAGCAGGTTCTCTACTGATCCTGCCCCACTTCCAGAATATTTCCCCTTCTTTTCTGATAAAGTTGCTTTGGCACTGACTTCCATGAGCCTTAGACAGAAGATCAGAAATTACTTTCTGGATCACAACTGGATAGTGAAGCTATCAAAAGACAAGTAAGTCCACTAGAAGTTCAGTCTGGGCCCTGATTCCCCATATTAATTCTAAGCCTATGTTTATCTGCTCTTCCCCTTTCTGTATCCATTTTCTGAGAAGATATGGTACCTGGCTATTATAGTGGCAGAGAAAGACACTTGGTTTCTTCCACCTTTCCTGACAGTAAAAGGATATGGAAAATTCAACACGACGGAATTATGGTTAAAACAGATGCCCAGAAGGGCTAAATCTCAGCACAACAGTAAAGTTGTGAGAACGTGGCCTGGTTCAGCTTTTAAGCACTGCTCAGGGCTATAAGGACACTTAAGCTGCAGATAATCTTGCAAGGTAGGAAGTAGCTGATTTTAAGGTAAGCAAGAACAGGTTAAAGTATAAAGAAACACTGATTCAAGCCCATTCTTACCTCATTCAGCTACTTGATAGAGCAGGCATAATGTAGCCAATTATAAGTAAATCCTGCCACCTCAGATTCAGGTAAGCTGCTCAGGGTAATTAAGAAAAAGTGTTTAAAAGTGATGGTCCTTGTAATACTTAGAAGATCAAAGAATCAAGTAGATAAGATAGAAATGAGCACAAATTATTTTGAATCTTTACTAATATAACTGCTTTTCTGAAATCTTTCCTGCCTAATATGTAAAACCCTCTCTTCGAAATGAACGTGACAGTTCTTGTGACAGTTCTGCAGACACTGGATGTAGTGCACGGCTGCGCATGGATTTTGGAGACATCCATGATGGGAAAATGCTGCATCCCTCACACAATCTCTCGTTACCAAGGCAAACGCAGGTATAAATAGAAACAATCTGGGTTTTTTTTAAAACTCTATCTAGAAACCTGTGTTGTTGATAACCCTCTAACAGTAACGCCTTATTCCAAATGGTTTTGTTCTACATTTGTGTGGAAACTTCTGGTCATACACATTTAATCTTTTTCTCCCTAAATAAATAGCAGCTGCTTCTGGTTGTCATTCCACTGAAATATGAAAGTTATCTTTGAAGTAAAGTTTGGACAAATATCTGTTCTGCTAAAAGCTTTAATCAACCAAATAAACAAGAGCAAACACAAAGCTTGGAGGAAAACCGAGAAAAGAAAGTGGCCGTTCTCCCTAAGTATCACGGTTATGTGGCCGTTCGAATTACTAGCACTGAGATGATTTAACAGTTTTTACATTTTCATCTTCACCAGTAGCTTCCACATTCTCCACACCCATAAGATAGATGGGGTGGTGAATAACTTGCTGTTAAGTACAAAGGGAATAAGCAGAGATTAATTTGGCTGATGACAGCTTGCAGTTGCAGAATCAAGACAACCTCATCTTGAACTGATTGGGATCATCTTTGAAACCAATGGGGTAGATCAAAAATAAAAATTTAAGTTTCTGTGGAAACTGATGGGTTACCAGTGGACCTTACAACTACCTGCTCCAGCAAGATCCTTGCAAAAAGTGTCAAATATTGAAATAAATGTATGATCTGGTCTAGCATGTCATTTCCTTCATGCAGAGTTACATTAAGCAATGGAAGTAATGATCAAAAATATGAAGATGTATAATTTCATAAGTACTTGAGCTGAAACACAGGAAATTTCTGGAACTTCTGAGTAGGGAATTGTTCCGATCAGTAACATTACATTCACTTCTTCAACCTTGCATCTTGATAAAGTGTCGCATACCATCTCCACATTTATTAAAATGTCTTCTTACAGAAAGATCACTCAGCTTTTAGTGGAATTATGTGACTGAGCTCTCAAAGGCCTTGCAGGTCTAAAACCTGACATTATTCTGTAGTTTTAATTAAGGAACAAAAAGCAAAATGAGGACGTTCTTCTTCACAAGCAATCACTGCATTCCCAGCTGCACTTCATGTGCTGGAAACCTCTTCCACTTATCCCTGCAATTTCAGATGTTCACAGACCTACAGCCTTACCCCCATCTCCAGCTGCTGGACTTCCAGGCCATGGGTTGCAATGTGTCAGATCTTGTGACAGGAGAGTCCATAACACACTGAAGCAAGACTGACATGTGAGCAGACATGGCTGCACTCCTGGAAGGGCTGTTCCAGCAGACAGGGATGCGCGCCTGGAAGGGCTGCTCAGCACACAGGGGTGCACACCTGGGAGGGCTGTTCCAGCAGACATGGGTGCACACCTGGGAGGGCTGTTCCAGCAGTGCTCTCGTGAGCACAGGGCTGTGGTGGGAAAGCAGCCAGAGAAGGCTGTGATTGCCCTCCTTCTCCAGTGGCTTCTGTACCCACTGGAGCTGGCTGATGGTTATAGGCCAGGCTAACACATGTCTGGCTTGTGGGATACTGGGGTGGGAGAAAATGCTGCAAAACCCTCCATTTTATGGGGTCTGACGGTGGATCTAGGGGCTTAACATTAGGTGGCCAAATTTATGATGTGCTGTTTAAGTGCAGTGTTATGTAATTGGAGAAGAAATTACAATGCAAGTAACATGCTGTATTAATTTAGAACAGTTAATGGCAACTAATTTAAAACAATTATATGGACAGGCAGACAGGAGTTATAGCATTGATATAGATGCAAAGATATCTGTCTCAGTGCAGAGGTTAGCCTTTTAAAAAAAGGAAGAATCCAAGTTCATGAAAAATAAACTTGGAGGTTACAGTTATTTGTAATGGTATTGCCAAGTGTTTCTCTTCTCAAGGTCTTAGAAAGAAAATCTGTCAGATAGTGAAGAAAATGTAAGAGTTGAGTCTAGGCAATTCCAGGTACCTTAAAGCCCCTCAGCACTGCCTTCTGGGCTTTGACGGTCCAGGGTTTGAATTAAACCTGCAGACGTTTACTCTAAACAAACTTGCTGCCAGCCCTACACATGCACAGCTAGACTTTTCTGAATAGTCACCATTCATGTTAATGTTTCTGTTAAAATACTGAAAAGGATGTTCCTTCTCCTTGTAGGAAATTTGCATCCATGACCTGCAGTAACAGGTATTTCTAATACGTGATACATCAAAATGCTTGTGCTGTTGGTATCCCCGCAGTGATCCAGATGCTCTCATGCCAGCCAAGCAGCCTCTGCATTGCCTGTAATGACATCCTAGATTGCAGCAGAGGCAAAAGGACAGATCTAATCAATGACGGCAGCACTGCAGTCTGTCCTTACTCTATGAAACACAGGCTCCCAGCCCTGCTTTGCATGTATTCACTGCTAGCCAAGGTAGAACAGGAGACTTAAAAGTGTGCAAATTTAGGGCTACTAAAAATCCACCTTGTCTGTTCTGAACAACCTCACTGGTTACTGCTTTTCCCCCAAACATTGAAATATTCTATTTCCCTAACTACTGTTTTGCTCCAAGCTTTTTCCCTTAAATGGCTGTAGTCTTATGCCACTTGTCAGCTTCAGAAGACAATCACACATGCAACATTTTTGTCCTGTCAGCTGGTAGTGGTTTTCAAAACAGGATGCCTATTTTTCCCCCCATTATTTGCAACAGCGAGACACAGAAGTCTGAGCTTTTGTTTTCAGTTGGTTGTACAGGTTCAACCTGGTGAATCATTCTTCCTGCAGCTACATTTCCAGGAAAAGACAAAGGCCTGGCTCTTCTCCAAGTTATCCAAATAAGATCAGAAAGCACTCCTTCTCCCACAGCTGGGACACTTTCTAAGAAGGGAGAAATTGAACAAAACACATCCCAGAGCTGGTGTCATCACCCTGCAGACAGGCAAAGAGGCGCATGACCTTGGAAAGGCATGTGCAGTATCAGGGTGAAGATAATAGCAGAGTTTACTGGATTTAAGATTCTTGGCCCCTTGAAGCACAACCAAACATGTGCAAGGAGCTATTCTCCATTTCTGGGACTGATGGTGACTGTGAAGTGGGATGGCTTACAGAAAATCCTACAATTTAATTTCAAGCATTTTTGGAGACTCTTATCTTGTTGCAGTTGGTGTGGACAAGAAAATACCCTTGGAGCTGGGAATTTTTCTACACTTGTTATTCAGATAGAAGCTGGTAACTATGGTTTCAGACGTCTCCTCTCAGGGATACTGATGCTTGCAGATGAGGGGAGGCCTGGTTTTGCATCATGAGGCAAAGGGCTACGGGGTTGTGTGGTTGTGAATGCCAGCACTGAGCTTTCAGAGAGAGAGTTAAATAAAAACATGCACAAATCTGCCTACAAGTAACCATCACGGGCAATGTGAAGACTTGTCTGAGAGGTGGAGTTCCTTTGAATGCATGCAGACAGTGGCTCACATGTACTGGGCAAATGGGCCAAGTGAAGAGACAGAATTACTTTCCCTTTAAGCCCACAAGCCAAAACACAGCTGGTAACACTAATATGAGTCCTGTCAAGCCTGGCAGTCTTCATTTGTTATGCATCCTGCAAATAATTATACATATAGTTAAGCTTATAGCTCAGAAGCTGCATTTGGTAATTGGCAAGGCACATTCCTCGCAGGTATTGCTCCTCTGGCCTCATTAGACTAACAGGAGGAATGAATCTTTTTAATCTCTGCCTATCAGGAATATATGTTGCTACTTCTTTGGCTGTCATCTCAATCTGATTTAGGGCTTGTTTCAGGATCCTGCCTGACCTTCCTTAAAGGCCACGTGGATTTCTCCTGGAGATTACAGCAACTTCCCCAGAGGGCTTGAATTAGAATTCACTTCCCACATTTTGTAAAGTTGCTTTCTCTTTTGTGAAAATTAAAGCACCTCTGAGCAAGAGGGGGTTGATGCCCACTGGGTGCCCTGCTCGGAGAGAAGGGGTGGTAACTGATGGTCTCATGGCACAGAGCTCTCTTCCTGGAGCAGCAGGAAAAGGGCTTGGATCCCACCAGTCCGTAGTAATCTATTTTCAGCTCATGCATTCATTATTGCCAAGATCCGCTATCCAAAATGCCTACTTATGTAAAACGTGGAACTAGGTGCGTGCCGCTCATTGTACATCAAAGTAATTGATTTTTTTAATAATGGAAACTGTCTGATGATTCACTGGGGTAAATCAAGCAAAACAGTAGAAAGATGAGACAGAAAATAGGAAGAGAACCAGGACCTGTAATAAATCATGATAGATGGTATTCAGTATATTGCTATAGCAGTAAGTCAATAGAATGCTAAGCCGCATAAATAAAAGGTAATGTGTTTCATCTCTGCAGGGTGTTGCTTAGGCTACACCTATTAACAGGATCACCTGGTTCTGCAGAAAAAACACACAGCAACAGGTTTCGCCATATTATCCTGATAAATCAGATCTGTATTAAGATTTTTAAGAGTTACTTTGCCAAAAATGGAGGGGAAAATTAATATTCCTCATTACTGAAGCAGCTAAAGAAAAACATGCAGAGATATGGAAAATTACTCTTTACTGGTGTACTGAGGTATGTGGAAGCGGAAGCTTAACTTCTGGAATGACGCAGAGGTGGGACAGTTTGCTGTTTCTGTGATTTCCAGGGATTAAAGTCAGCTTCCTCTTGCTCAAGATCTACAGGAATAAGGATACACAGGGAAACAGACTACTGATTTCTTTCCTCCCTCTGCATGTTTGTATAAATCCTGATACTCTAGCAGGAGGGAGGAGCAGCGTTCATCCCTTCCCCTTTGCAGCATTACACACCGAGAACAAGTATGAGACCCATGGGAAACTTCAGCCTCTGGGAGGCAGAGGAACCACAACCTTCACGCCCAAATAGCAGCAAGACACGTCACAAACTCCAGCCACTCCAAGTTCCCAGCATTTTTCATCTACTGGCACAAGTATGTGGGGTTTTGGCCACTGCCCTTGATGGCTGAGCCCTGCTGCTCAGCTGCCTGGTGAGCCACTCCTGCCCACTTCTTTACCCTTAAACAAGGATTTTCCACTGCCCAAAACTACAGCTTTGGCAAAGGACTCCCTTGAGGCTGCTCCAAAGCCAAGGGTCAGCAGAGGTCCCAGCTTGCTGCAGGGATCCCACCGGGCCCTTGCTGCAGCTGAACCTTCCACTAAATCTGGGCAGCACCACCACACGCTCTGGCATGGTTGCAAGGAATGGGACAGACTTGGATTTAGACAGGGACACTTGGCATGGCAGCTGGCTGGCTGAGTTGTGCAGGTTTGCCTGTCACGCCTACCACCGCTCTGCATGGAGCAGCTTGCCTCTCGGTACTGAGGTGCTGGAAGGGGCCCAGCAGTGCAGGAGGAGTGCAGCTTTCTCAGCCACTGATGCTTTTTAAAATAGTCAGCCAGGTGCAGACAAGTGAGGGTATTGCTCTTCTGGTACAAGAGTAAATTATGCCAGTTTTCATATTAAATAGCGCAGATGCAAGCCAGCTCTTATGCTTGCTTGAGAATTTATTACTTCACTAAACCACACCACCAGCCCTCTGGCTTCTTCTCTTTCCCCACCACCCTCACCAAACATCAGTGGGTGCAATGCCAGAGGGAAGAAAACACCTACTTCTCAATGCCTATTTTGTGTGAAGCCCCTTTATCCCTCCCTGACTCAGGTCAGTCTCCTGTTCCACCCAATGGTTAGCCCCTGGTCCTTCCTAGAACTGGAAGCAGGACCCTCCATCCTATAGTTTTCCAAGCAGTGCACAGAGGCTGCAGAGGGACGTTGGGCTGGTATGGTTCAAAAAGCGCTGAAAGCAAATCTTCCCCAAGGCCCTCGTGTAATCCACAGTGAGGTCAGATTTCTCTGGAGTAACAAGGCTTTGCAGACTGTCAGTAGCGTGTAGAGAGGCTTAGCTAACACAATTTAGACAACTTGATGCCAAGTGAAAAGGTATAATTCATCAGTCTGAGGGAATAATCCTCATATAAGACAATAAATCGTTTGGTTCGTCCCTTTATTGTGCCTGGGATTAAGTGGTACAAGTTCTGGAAATGCAGCATCCATGACTTCCTCTCTTAAAAGAAACTAGGCATGGTTTGTCTGAAAACTGTGTCTGTGATCACACAGGAGAGCAAACATTAGGATTTGTCCTACAAAATGGAGTAAAACCCTGAGCCTGCCTATCTTTGGAATAACTGCCAGGGGATAGCAGCGTTTCGTAATACTTTTGTGTGTTCTTAAGTCTTCTGCAGAGCCACTCTTCTTATCAGGGGCTAGAGTTAAACTTTTGTGGCGATAGCGAGGTGATCCACTGCAGAACAACACACGTGTTGTGTTTATCAGCCCCTCTGACTGCTGCGGGTATCTCACTCTCTAATCCGTCTTCCCTGGAGTGTATTTGAACATTCCAGTCCTCTGAGAAGCTCTGGGGCCGCTGAGACTCACCAAGCCAAACCGCGGCTTCTGAGGACTGTCAGTCGGGTCGCTGGGAATCCCAGCAGGCATGGGGATGGGCTCCTTCCCAGGCTCTCAGCGACCCGCGGCACCCGACGGGCCCGGGGCGGCCGGGACAGCACTGCTGCCACTCGTGTGCCCTGTGCTGCAGTGGCCCTGCCCGCCGTGCCATCCCGGTGCCACCGGCATTGTGCCATGATCCCTGTGCCACCGTCCCTGTGTCACCATCCCTGTGTCACCATTCCTGTGCCACCATCCCTGTGCCACCATTCCTGTGCCACCGTCCCTGTGCGACCGTCCCTGTGCCACCATCCCTGTGCCACCGTCCCTGTGCCACTGTCCCGCTCCAGC
>WBMV01009146.1:518063-557955 GCA_013396655.1 Campylorhamphus procurvoides | reverse complement strand
GGGGGCAGCGCCGCGCCCCAGGCAAAGTTTGCGCGGCTGTCACGGCGCTGGCACGGCCCGGCCGGGCCGCCCACTCCTCCGTCCGCCGGGCCGGCCCGGGGACAGCCTGCCCGGCCCGGGAGCCCCGAGGGCCCGGGGCAGAGACCCCCCCTCCCGTTTGGGGCCCGGGGCAGAGCCCCCCGGGCACTCCCGGCCGGGGGGAAGCAGTCTGGAAGCAGCGTGGAAGCAGTCTGGGTGCTCCTTTGCCCTCCTCACTGCGGAGCCGTGAGTCAGGCGCAGTGTTGGGGCAGATCGCAGAAGCTGCTGCCTTTCCAGTCTGTTGAACAGGAGGAAGGAAGAGGGTGTGTGGGGAGTAAGGGAATTAGGAATTACCGAGATTGTGTGCATATGACATCACCGTGGCTGGACGTGGGTAATTTTTCCCGTGGCTGTGCAGGGTGCTCGGTTGTAGCTGTGGCCTCAATTACACCGGTGTTCCCGGTCGGGTAGGTCTCGTCGTGCCCGGTTTGCTTTCCTTGGCCTCACGGCAAAGGACGTGTTTGCTGCTCGGATTCCTCCCGGGCCCACCTGGAGCCCTGGTGCCACACACACTCGCTCTGCAGTGCGGCTGGTCCTCAGAGGTGCCTGTGGAGAGCTGGCAGGGCTGTGCTCGGGGAGTTCCCAGACGTGTAACAGGTTAGGGGTGCTCCTGTCTGGCCCTGTGTTCACGTGGTGCTTACGATATTCAAAACTTAGTTTAATTAACAAGCATCTTGCTGTTCCTCTTCGTAATTATAACCACACCTATGTGAAATATATTTAGTTGAAGAAAGATAGCCTGCCTGACAGCTTTAATGTACAGTACATACAGCAACAGTAATCACTATCATCCATACTTGAACTTAAGAAAATTTTTTTTGCTATCACAGTGGCTGCAGAAGAGTGTGAGGAAATCTTCAGAAATGGAATTATTAAACTTGCATGGTTCTGCACAGCACCATATGGTGCAGCTGTTCCAGAAATGAGATGGAACTGGTTGGGGGCCCTTGGATCTCCTCTGAGACAGCTGTGCAGCACAGCAGTAGCAGAAATTATGTTTGCCGTCTAGGAGAAATAAAACTTTATTTTTGCAAGAAGAAATCTCTCCACTCATTAAAGGAGGAGGAGCTAAACTCTCTAAAGATTCTAATAAGCCAAGCAAAAATGTCTAAGCTTACCAAATCTGCTCAGGAATAAGGGTGGTATTTGTTTGAATCTTTAGTATGTGATCATGTCAGCAGTGCTAAGTAGCTGGGCTTAATTGTGAATTCATCCAGG
Source organism: Campylorhamphus procurvoides (assembly GCA_013396655.1). Classification (NCBI taxonomy): domain Eukaryota; kingdom Metazoa; phylum Chordata; class Aves; order Passeriformes; family Dendrocolaptidae; genus Campylorhamphus; species Campylorhamphus procurvoides. Next base: position 556,659 of record WBMV01009146.1, on the reverse strand, counting down.
TGTCAGAACTGGCCTTGGAGTAGGGAAGTATTTAAGTTTTCTGAATTCACAAACCTGAACAAGAGTGTATAGTCCAAGAATAAGATAGTAGCTATCAGGATTTCTGCTTTTGTGCCTATGGAATCCTTGGTCTTGAGGCAGGAGGTAATCCTAAAATTAGAACTGCATAAGTAGTATGTGTTTTAGGTGATTCACTTTTATAGTGGTATGTGGTTTGCTATTGTCCTCGGAAGTAGGTCTGCTACAAGTGACAGATGCTACCCGCATTTTTCTGATCGATACTTTTTGCACCCCTAAATAGTTACATCAAAGTTGGATATCTTTATTAAAATACAATTCTGGATGGTCAGTATTAGAAGTAAAACTTCTTTGAATGTTTTAAAGTGCTACCTGGATAGGATTGAAGCAGATAACTTCAAAATATAAAAGCTTATTTGTGAAGTCTGAAATCAAGTGTTACAAAACAGGCTTTCTAAAGAAGTTTTAAGTGATACTGCTGTTTAAGTTAATACCTTCTCTGAAATAAAATCTGTAATACACCAGATAGCTGTGCTTATGCCTCAGATTCTAGGATGTAAAAGCTGCCAGCATACCCAGATCATCCAAGCAGCATACATGTTTCTTTGCTGTTGACTATTACAAAACATTCGTTTATTGCTACACTGGTAGTAATCCAGCAGTTTCATTTGGAGGATAACATTTACTTCTTTAATGGATTAATGTGTAATTTCATAGGCTAGCTAAAATGTGAATTTAGTCTGTAATGGAAGGCTGGGAACTACTGACTCCCCTTTTCTTGAGTGCTTTTGGCAGGGAGAAAAGAGAAAGCTGCAAGGAGAAAAAGTCAAGATCATTTTGGCTATTTTTATTCCACGCTACTCAGTTCTAGGAGTTTCTAAGAAAACAGCTAAATATATCAGAAAGCTAGCATTCGAATGTGATGGAGATGCTTCATTCCTGAAATTTCTACCTCTAAGTTGTTTGTTGTTCTTAAGTCTGTCATAGTACTTTTGCACTTGTTTTGCCAAAATTGAATGTTTGGTTGTATCAGGAATGCAGAAGTTACCAAATGATCTTGGATGTTTTGTTTTGTATTGTCTCATAGCTTTGTGTTGCCTTTTCATAGCAAGTGGAATGTGGTCCTTGCAGGTCTGTGCTCTTAAATGAGGATTACTCTGTAGCTTCCCTGGCATACTGCTTAACAGGCACTGCTTTCCAGTCAGCACTGCTTAGATTGTCTGTGTCAGATCAGAATTAAACAAGAAAAATCTCACTTTCCTAAAATGGGCAGATTATGAAGTGGTACTTATGCAAGAAAAAAAAAGGAATGGTAAGTGGAATGGAGATAAAACACACAGTGAAACTGAAAGTTTAATGTTTCAACAAAAGTTAATTCAAATGGCAAGGGTTTGTCGGATCCACTACTAAGAGAGAATTTAAAGGGTGACTGTGTATTTTATGGTTCTCAGGATCCTGAGCCATAACCTGTTCAGTGTGCATGCCTTTTCAGAATGAGAAATAAGCCTGTGTTTGTGGTTTGATATGCTAAGCCAAGTTGCATTGAGTAAACAGGAATAAACATAACTTTGAAAACAGTAGTTTCTTCCAAACAGGTTCGTACCTACTGCTAATATTAAATATCAAAGGCTAATATGAACTAAAGCAGCTAGTTGACTTTTCCACAGAGCATTAAGTGTCCCTTCTTTCATCAAGCAACGGCCCAATACAGTCTGAACTGACCAAAAAGGCTTTCCTTATCTAGTTTTAGGAATGGTAGCTCTTTGATCTTAATGTGCCGTTTGGGCTGTGGTGACTGTTGGGTTTTGGGTTTGTTTGGTTGTTTAGGCTTTTCCTCCCCCCCACAATGAGTGTCTACTAATCTTTATTTTGGGCTGCCTTTTTTTTTCTCCCTGTAATTTTTTTCTGGTTATTTGGGGGAGAACTTTTTGTGGCTGACACTTTCTTGCCAGATCCCTATGTTTAAACATAGATCTACTTTTTCATAAATTCTTTGATCCTTGGATAAAACTAGAACAAGACCTTGCTTGGCAGATATTTCTCACTTGTACTTGAAACCATTATCTGCTCCCACCACTACTGTTTACTGAGTTCAGCAGGTTTGAGCAGAGATTTGCCTGATTCCCATGAGGTAAGGGAAAGAGTGTTGACCTACTGAAGTGGTGGGACAAAGTGACCTGGTACCCTCATGTGAATAACAGGGGTGGAGAATGACAAGAGAAAGGACAGTCAGGAGTGGGAGGGAACAGCAAAATCAGGAGTGGAGCTGAGTGGGATGTGGTCCTCACACAGAGGTTAGATGGGAAAGCAAATGGAAGGGGACTTTGAAGAAGAGAGTTAATAGAGACAAAGTAAGTGAGATTTACCTGAACTAGTGCCTGGAGTAACTCCTGAAGCACCTGTGAGCCTACATTTCCTCTCTCCCTAGAGACTGTGCCATGTCAAATGGGGAAAGCTTCAGGTCGCCTGCATGCAGCAGTGATTAACCAGTGCTGACGATGAACAGATCTTGGGATATATTCATTGTCTGTCATCTGGTTTCACGAACAGTTTGTCTATAAACCTCCTTGCAGAAGGTCTAAATACTGTTCATTTGTTCCGCTTATATAATTTCAGCTTCAAGCATGTGGGTGGAGGTTTTTTTCCTGGATTTTTTTTTAGATTTGGAATTTTTTGTTGGTTGGGTTTTTTTTCTTTTTATTCCTAGTTAAAATGTTAGTAAGTTAAAACACTTTGGTTCAAGGAATCCAATTTTTTATGCCAGCAGTTTTCATCACAGGAAGGGCTTAACCATCTTGTGTTGTTTTTTGTGCCTCTGTATTTGAAGATCTGTAGCTTCATAAGGCTGACAAATACCATTGTCTTAGTATGAAGTTGGGGGTGAAAACCAGATGATGTTCTGGTACCTTTTTTAGTGTCCCCTCTCTTTGTAGTTTTTCACCTTCCTTACCCTCACTCTTCTTGCCTCATAACTGTCAACATTTATTTTCTAAAACTGGCTAGACATTAATTACAAAGGTATTTATAGCAGTTACAGGTAGTCTGTGATCTTGACAAATGTGAAGTAATTGACTTCTGTAAGCCTGAAACGCCTTCCATTCTTGTCTTGTCTTAAGAAGCCTGATGTCATGGCCTTTAGGAATGTTCTGTGAAGTACCTGTAGTGGAAATGACTGAATCACTAAGTTGTCCAGAAACAGCGATGAAATTGATCTACAGACTTGGGAATTGGAACTAAAATAATTTATTGCTGTAGTAGAGTATTCGTATTTCTGTTCTTAGGTTTGGATACTGCTGGTGACTGAGGAATCCTCTATCCTTTTCTCTCTTCACTTAATCTTGGAGAGTTCTGCAGCAACCAAGTTTGTCAGTGTTAGGTTTTTAAGAATACTTGATATGGAACATACATACGTGAAGTTCATATGGAGGGAGACTGATTTGGTTTTCTGGTGTGTTTCTTCAGACTTCCAGCATAACAGCAATTATAACTGAGACATTTTCATAAAATGGGAAATATTCAAAGGAAATATGGCTAACCTGAGAGTTTTGATGAAACTTAGAGAACTAAGGAAGCTGAATTCATTTTCATCTTGGCTTTTTTTTTTTCCTCTTTAAATTGTTTCCATGTGACTTATCTTTAGGATCCTTTTCCTCTTCTGGCTTTCTTTAGGAGATTTGCTGTTTCCCCTCCTACCTGTCAGGGTAGATGTTGTAGAACAATAGAAATTCTGTGGCTGGACGTATCTGTTCTCTCAAGTGTGATCACTGTGGTGAGATCATACCAAAAGGCTGACTAACAGGGAATGACCTCTTGCACAGCCAACAAAACACAAAAACTTACTCCTCCCAGATTCACATTACACATCAAATTACCATTTCTGACAATGTTTCTTCCACAGCCAGGGAGAAGGAAGAAGTGACTGTGGGAGGCAGGAGGAAAATTCTACCAAACCTTGCATCTGTAGATTCTTGCCAGCAAGGTCATGTTGAGATTTATAAGTCTAATTGTTTTTCCTTCATTAGAGCTAGAGTTTGAATGTGCACTTTTTTGTCACTTACTAGAAAAATAATGTTTTCAGGAGAAAACTCTGAATGTTGATTTCAAGAGACAAACGGGGATGTTACTGACTTAAAAGAAACTCGGTGCCATTTATTTAAATGTGTAGTAAAGCCAGATGAATAAAACTGAAGATCATATTTGCAGGTGATGCAAATACCAGGATTACCATAACAGCTTAGACAGAAATCCCCCTGTCAGCCAGGTAGTGTTCTCCAGTGTTTGATGAGCTGTGTGTGTATAGCACTGCCTTGCTTCTCTTTGGAGTTCTGAAAGGGTCTTGAGTCATTGAAGTAATCAAGCATAGTTGTTGATTTTTTTTCCAGGGTGAAACTAACATTGACTTGCCATCAAATATGTTAGTCAGGCTCAGATAATAAACTGTTGAATGCCAGTATCTTTCGAAGACCAAAAAGTGCTTTTCTGTAAAACTCTTTGACATGGTTTGTTATGCAGGTAGTTGTTTTTCTTTTATTGCACAAACTGCAGGTAAGCTGAGAATCCACAAAGCCACTGTAAAGATGACTCTCAGCTTGTGCCTAAAATGGCACAAAACTTGATGACACTTCTAACTTCACAAAATAGCAAACTGCATTTGAAATTTGTGAACGTGAGTAGTTGGAAGAGAAGAACCTTAATGTGTCAGTCCATCAGGTGGCAGATGACACTTGGCACACAGTACAGGGCATCTTCTTTTGGTTACCTGCAGACACCAAATGGGACTGGAGCTTCTGCTACTCACCTGTTTTTCTTTCTGAACCAGGGCTTGTAAGTAAAGCAGAGAATGTGAGGAATTGTTGTGGGAAGGCTTCTTTGCACTTGCTGTTGTCACCATGGATCTAGGATTCTAAAATTTGGCTGCCCTTTAATGTGTACAGTTGGAAATTTTTGTTTCGGCTTATCAATTAGAAAATTAAAGCTGTGGAGTTTGACTTTAGCTTCTTATGTTAGTGAATTGTGTTTTGTGTAAAAGTCAGTGTGGTGAATACAAAGTGGACAGCATAGGACCAGTTCTTTCTACTTGTCCTTTCAATGGTCCTGTGTTAAATGCACTACAGGAACACATCTCTGACAAAATGTTAGTTACTTCCAAGATGTAGCTTTCAACCTGCTGTTTGCCTTCTAGTTCCAAGGTAAAATCCCCGGGGCATCTTGTTTACCACTGTTTTAACTTGTCCTGTTTTCAGTGTGGAATTTAGGGCACTCCTGACACCCTGCCTTTCTAAAATCTATAGAAGTGCTTATAACCCTGGCAGGTACGTCACGAAACACATGGAAGTCTCCTTGACTCCTGCCCCAGAAAGGCTGGGTGTTGTGCTGGGTGGAACAGATCTCTTGGCCATGTTTCCCCAGCAGGGACTGGGAACAGGGTACAATAGGATCACGCTGGAATGTCCTGTGGAGGCCTAATACAGTGGTGTGGATTCTCCTGCACTATAAGAAATGGAAGAACATGCATTAATACTCTACTGAATTTTGTATTTCAGACTTTTTTTTGAATTTCAAACTTTTGTTTTCTAAATTCTGATTTTTGTAGCAAATTTGCAATGTTTGCTGTGGCAGTTTCTTGTTGAACTAGTCCAACTCCAGACTGTGGTGTAAAAGAGCAAATAATTTCTTTTTAATTTTAAGAGAGGCTGTTGTATATTGAAGTAATTTCTACATTCTTCTAAAACATCAGAGTGCCCTTAAGATATGTGCTGGGTATTGGTAACAATATTACTGTTCCTGTAGTAACGCCATAAAGATTTTAAATAGCTTTATAACATCTTTCTATGTGTATTTTGTAAATTCACAATATTTAGAGATAGTCTTAGAACAATGAGAGTGGCCACAAGAGTGGCACAGGTTGCCCAGTGAGGTGGTGAGGTCTCAGTGGGGATACTCAAAACCTGACTGACACATCCCAGTCATGCCGCTCTGGCTGACCTGCTGGAGCTGGGGCTTGGACTTAGGCAATCTCGAGATCCCATCCAACCTCAACAATTCTGTCTTTCTGTGAACAACAGCCAGCTGTGTGGGGTTTTTTCTGTTTGCTATCCTTTTTAGATAGAGTTGATTTCCTTTCTTGATTCTTCTGTTTTTAAGGGACCTCTGTATATGCAAGTGTTGGTTAAGATTGTTTTCACCTAGATCCTGTCTCAAAATAGTTTTTATCAAGGAACTCTATTTGCGTTTGAAAGCACCTAATTGTACAAAAGATCTAGTCCTTTATGTTTTCAAATTTCCTTGTATTAGTTATGAAAACAGCAAGTTTCTTTTGAGTCCGTCCCATTATGGAAGAGAGATGTGTTCTGTTGAGGATGAATAACCAGGAGATCAAAGTGCTTTCATTCTGTCCAGATCTGGGGAAGGAGCCATCCCTGGAGGCTTAAAAGGACAGACTAATCTATGTGTAACTGAGGACATAACAGGAGAAGGCAAATGGAAAACAACCCCTGTGTGCTGGGTTCTGCGGTGTGTTTGGTGTGGGGGGGTGAACAAGCAAATCAGATTGAATTTAGAAACCAGTTGTAACTTTCCTAAAAGTTTTTGGAAATAGAATAACATAATTTGAAGGACAACGAATTTTATATGAAGTTATTGTTAGGAATAACGAACTTTGTGTAATTGGTTAACAAATTGGCTGGTGTAATTTGTTTCAATTTTTACATCTGTATCTGGAGTGTTAAGTGACTTGCATATTTCCTTGTGAGGTAATGAGATATAAGGGAAACTCAAGAATTAGTCAAAACTAGTTACCCACTGAGTGAGTGAGGAAACTCAGCTTACAGCAAAGAGATGATTTTATTGCTTCATGATTTAAATATGTGCTGTATCAAAATGTTACTGTTGTCTAGCAAAGCAGAGGCTGGGGCTAAAACTATTGAAGAAATGCAGCAGTTTATTGTTCTACAGTAGTGAAATTCTCAAAGGGCTGTTACTTAGTGACATCTTTGTCAGCTTCACTCATGGGATACATGTAACACACTGCAATATGTAAAATGTGTTTGTAATAGTCAGAAGTCACCCATGGAGGTGTGTAAACCAGTAGATAAGTAGCTAGCTTTATAAATTCCTGAACTCCACACACATTCTTACATGGCATAGATAAGTAAAAGTAAAGTCTTAGGTAGATTTAGTGTTGAGGGGAGGACATGAGACATTGAGCTGAGGGCAGAGGATTGCTTTTAACAGTAGTGTAATCTGCCCCGTGGGGGACTGCAGAGGTAGCTGAGACTGTCCGAGCGCTAAGCAAGCTGCAAGGCACTCCTCAAAGGGAGAGTGCTGGCAGAGAGAAGCGAGTTCAGCCTGCTATCTGCTCCACTTGGGGACAGGGTTAGGCTGACAAACTTGGGAGTACAGGTGAGTAAGTGGCACTGAGAGATGCAGGTTTTAGTCCAGTGTTGTCGGAGAGAGGAAGAGGGCCCTTGTGTGGTGGTTATTGTGCTGCTCCGATGAACCTTGTGTCTGGTGGGAATCCTCCCTCTCACCTCTTTATCACTAAGTACGAGGGTTGGATAGGAAGTGTGTTTTGACTTGCACTGAGTTGATAGCCTCTAGAACAAAAATGTTCCAGAGTGGGTTTCAATTTGTTTTTATAAAATCCTGCTGCTTCTCTTACTTCTCTCATTCTTGTTTCTGCATGTTTCAATTTGTATTTCTGTTTATTCGATAGCATAAATGCTTCTTTCTTTTTCTGTCAACTTTCTTTGAAGCTTGAGCTTTCTGTTGTGCACCTTGTGATGCAGCTCCTAATCAAGACTTCCCCATATTTTCAGGGCTAGATATCTTAGTTTTGGACTTGTAAGTGCTACCAGAATGCAGTATTAGAAGTTATGCTTGGTTGTGAGTCAAATTGTTTGAAGGTATATTTATCTCTTCCTCTGACTTTTCTTTTGCTGTTTCCCATTACATTTTACCCCTGCTCATGTCCTTATCTGCCTCTTGCCTTGTGCTTCCTTCGTCAGCTGTATTGCTTTTGCTTTTTGGTATTTCGTGAGCAACACTGGCATCTTAGGATGAGCAAATCACACGACTTATCTTTCCATTGCGTAGAACAAAGCACTGTCCAGCGGGAACAGCAGCATGGACGAGATGGTTAAAATGTCTGCTTAGAAGGGGAAAGCTACAGGGAAGTGGTCTACTAAATATACTTTTCTTTCTTCGCAGTCTCTTGCAAGACAAAACAGTTGCACTGTTTCTGCTAATGCTGTGTTATTCTGGGATAAGAAGGTCTTGATCACTTCTGGTGGGGTTTTGTACTGTCTTGGACTTTATTAGTACTTTAACTCTGCTTGTATAATCTGTGTTACGGCTTTAATGTGCTGTGGGTGCTGGTACACCTGACTTTGTCCAGCAGAAAGCACCTTGTATCTGGTAGAGACACCGTGGAACTGGAGTCTGTAAAGTCTGTTGTCCTTTCAGTGCTATTCCTCTTCCCTAAATGTGTGAGTCTGCTTGGTTCAGGGGGGCATGTTTAATTTGTGTGGCCTTGTCAGTATTGTGTCACTCAGTGCATGCTGCAGTGCTGTGAATCTTCTTGTCTGGAACAACAAGAAGACATTCCAGACACTCCTTGTCTGAAATAAAAGTTGGTTATATTCATTCTTGTAGTGCTTTTAGCCCTAGACATGTAAGAAGCATAGATATAGGGACTAGCAGAGCACGAGAAGAGGCAAAAACAGTATAAGAAGTGAGCCTTAACAAGTCATATGATTTCAAAGTAAATCAAACCCTTAGGGAAGTCAAGATATTAGTGTATTTCTTTATGTGATGAGGGAGGATGAGTGTTATCCTGTACTGTCCTTCCCTGGAAAAAACATCTGTCCATTTTAACATTTATCAGTGACCTGGAGGCGGCAGTGGAGTAATTGCCCGAATTGCAGATGACAGCCATTTGGGCAACTGTCAGTATGCTGGAGGCTGCTTATTCAGAGGGACTCAGACAGGGTGGAGGATTGGGCCAACACTAACCCTCTGAAATTATCAAGGAGAAACAAGGAGTCCTTTGTTAGGAGTTACTGAATTCACTAGCCCTTTTCCCTGTGTTTTCCTGTGCATGTTCCTCTCCAATCTCCCTTGATTCCTTCCCCTAAGTATGACACAATTCTTTACAGTCCTACATGCTCTTCCCTACCATTTCATAGCGAGTCTTGTAGTCCCGTAGGCGTTAGTCCCCCTTGGTGGGACAGGTGGTCTCGGCTCTGTGGACCCTCATTGGAGGTTTTCAAGGTTCAGCTCGGTAAAGCTTGAGCAGCCTCGGGTTCTTTCTAAAGCTGATTCTGTTTTCAGCAAGAGGTTAAACTGGAGACCTCTGAGGTCCTTTCTAACCTGACTTAGCCAGTTATTCTAAAAGTTGCTGCTAAACTGTAAATAAATAAATTCTGAGTTTTTTGCTTTCTTTGCATCATAACTTGCTGATAATAATCTGTATTTTAAGTCTGCATGTCGCAGTCTTGTTCTGCCTGTTGATGATACTTCAGTTATTTAGTAGACTGACAAAATACTTCCATTTCTGAATCAGTGTTTGTGTTGAGGGTTTTCTTTGTTTGTTTTTGTTAATGCGGCATTAGCCTTAGCAATTATCTTCAAAAGTGAGTTTGCTAAGTCAGTGTTAGAAACTTGTCAAGCTTGTGGACATATTTTAAACAAGTTATACAGTTTTGTTGAGATGCTACAAATGGTGCTTAAAAAGTGCCAGTATGGGATGCTATTGCGTGCTGAATTATTTTTTTTTTTAAGAGAATCAAGTGTGTATTAATGGTACTTGAGGTATGAGCTGTAAGGCAAATTCCGTTCTGGGGTTCTAAGATGGGGCTTCTTATATTTTAGCTTCATGATTAAATTCAGGTATCTGTTCACTGTACTGTGAATGAGCACAGTAAAATGAGAATAGAAATACTGGGTTTGTAAATTAGCTTTTAAAAACCTCACAAGATGGGTCTTGCTTTCATGGCTGACTCTGGCCTTCCTTGAAAGGAAGGAGAAATTCCTTACTGAACAGCCTCTGTGTTCCTAAACAGATGTTGGCTGCCTTACTTATACAGTAGAGATTCAAATGACAGTGGTCTGCATGCTGGCCCAGGGTCAGAGCAGTACTATTGGACTGAGGTCAGTGACGAGGTAAGCCAAGCACTTGGAGAACATGGAGGTGTGGATACCATTGCAGTGCACCAGTGGGAGTCTGGAGTGAAAGTTTGGGAACACGTGTACTTCAGCGATCCCACTGACACACCAGGGCTGTGGCTGTGCTCTGGGGCAGCTGCAGCAGCACCAGCAGCCACGTAGTGCCAGCACCCAGACAGCTTGTGCATATTTGGGCAACTGTTTAACCAGAGGTCCGTTGGTTGGGTGTGTAAAAGATTATGAGGGTTTTTTTAATTGAAAGTTAGTGGTGAGTCTTAGATGACTTTTGTTTTTAGGGGTGTGGCAATTGCGTTGGCATTCTACCTTGAACACTGACGTGCAAGTGTGTCATGAACATTGTATGGTTGGCGTGGCATAAGTAGCACACAGGAAGATCCAAGTGACAAATGTAAATGGATGCAAAATTGCTCTTTCCAGGACTTACAGGATCACAGTACTAGATTGTCGTGTTCATGTGTTCACATAAATCAGTGTGTCTGTAGCATGACTTCCTCTGAACAGCTGTTTCTTCTGTCAAAGCTCATGCAGTTCAGAATTTCATCATGACGTTCACAGTTTCATCAACAAACTTCTGCAATCACTTCCACCTTAATCTAAGGCAGTAATACATTCTCCTCTAATGCCATCACTGGTTTGCTGTGGCAAAGGGTTAAAGTAATTTTGTTCTTCAATAAATATATATCATAATATATAAACTTGAAATTCCAAAAGAACAGAATAATATAAGTTCCATGTTTTGATATTTATCAGCACTGTAAATGTTGCTTCTTGGGTTCTTTTGTAAGACCACAGAGATTGCTTCCTGCTGTATTTGGTACACAAAGCATAGAGTGAAAGATCAGGAGTGTTATTTTTTCATTGTTTTGGTGAGGCATTTTTATTTATTCTCTTGATAAAGTCTAGTTTTCTGCCTGCTACTGAGCACAGGCCCCACACCCAGTTACCCAAACCTGCAGGGGCACAGACTAACTTTTGAAGATGTATGTTGTTTTTTGAGATTTCCTTTTGAGGTTTTGTTTTCATGGAAACTGTAAGTTAATTTGCAGTTCATGGCAGTGCGCAGAGGGAAAAATACCAAGTTTTTATTCATCTTGGCAAAAGTAAGGTTTTGCTTCAGAGACAGAGCCCATTCTGAATGGTTTTGATCTTGCCTCCATCACTGTGCATGAGCATTTTAAGGAGGGTGGGAATTGTTGCAATAATCATCATCTTTTGTTAAAGGTATGTCCCTTTTTTGTCCTTTCCATTTCAGATTTAGCCTTGGAATCTAATCCATCTGATCATCCCAGAGCAAGCACAATTTTCCTGAGCAAGTCACAAACAGATGGTAAGCTAAGTTTTTTCCAATTTAATAAAAGGCGGGAGAAAAATTGGAAGAATGACAGCCTATTTTAATTATCCAGCTTGGGAACACTGTGCTTCAATTCTTTCAAGCACAGGGATCAGTAATTTGCGTATTTACACAGAAATGTGTTTTTAGGCCATTTTACTTAACACTTACAATGACTTGTTCTTCAAAATGCTTAAATATCAGATTTTGCAGTGCAGATCCCCGTAGTTTGAAGGAGCGTGGCTTTCTTCACTAGCGTAATTCAAGCTTCCAGCAGTGCTGGGTTTTTTTATGATCAAGGGCTGTTTTGAAAGTTGTTTTAAATGATAAAAAAATAAAGACAGTGTTCTGTGAGAAATAATAAGCCTAAGCCATCAATCTGTATCAGTTGCTTTTTTGTTGTTTTAAACTGTTTGAATAGTTTCAGAGGATAATTATTTTTGAATCCTGGTTTTAATAATAAGTATGTATTGGGATTTTCAGTTTCATTGCAGAGCCTGTGTTTACTTAATGATAGCCAATTTTGAACAACTACTATAGCTTGTGCATTCCACAATGCTGTTAAAAAGTGGAAGTGTTTCTCTAGTGCACAAATAAAAAACAAATTCTGACAATAATACACTCTGAAGTTGCAACTCAAAACCAGTTTAAGATAGTCTTTTTAAAATGCTTCTCTTTCTTTTACAGCTGGTTCTTGTTTGAAGCACTGTTTTTAATAGAATATTGCACTTGAGGTTAGATGTGTTGATGGAAAGCTGCAGTGTGTCTTTTACCTTGGCATAGCTTTGCCACAGAGACAGATCTGTCAGTTGCTGTCCTGCTATTCAGAGTCTTAGGACAAGTGGTAAAACTGTCAGTTGTATCAACTTTGCAGTGCCCAGGTAGTCTGTGAGCAGTGGAAACAAGCACTGGCATGGTTCTCCAGAAGGGATGACACCAAGGAAAGGCAGAAACCTCTTTCCTTGGGGCCTCTAAGATCAGTCTTCAAACAGCCAGAGGCTCTGACCTGCACACTCTTAGATGAGCAATGCTGAAGGTGCAGCTTGCAAGTTGACTCAGTTCTTGAACACTGTTGTGCAGTTTCACTGTGTAGCCTCTCAGCCTGGCTGCAGATAATGTTCAAACCATTAGCATAAGACTAAAAAAAATGTGGATACTCCTTTTCAATTGTCAGTTTTTCTCAATCTGTAAGAGAATGTGTGCTGCTAAAGAATGCTAACGATCTGAGGTTAAAATTCTGGAGAGCTCACTTGTCCAGGCTGGTGACATTTGGATACTTTGTGCATGTGTGCAAGTCTCAGCCCTTCTCTGACAGCACTGTTGTACTGCTGCTGCCACAGCTGGAAGTTAAACCTTCCAATCTTTCTTGAAAGGCTGACACAGTTTAAAATGGTCAAATAACATGGTTGAGTTATATGATAAATAGGGTCATACCTTGTGTCAGCATCTTCTGTATAGTGAAATACCTTTTTATCTTCTCCTGTCTAAACAGGAACAGAAGAACACGTAAATAATGCAGGGCACCTCCCTTATTCCCTGTGTGTCTTTGGCAGGTTCAGCGTGTGCTGGTTTTGCCTCTGGTTGCTCTGTGGTTGTTGGATATTGGACATTGTCTATTTGAACTATCTGAAATCATCCCATCTGTCATGATACACAGCATCTTTTCAAAGCTGAAACATTTTGCCCCGTAGTGTGATGGAAAGAAGTAGTTTCTAAGTGTATGTGTGGGTAGATGGCAGTAGTATGTAGTTTACTAGCTCGATAAAACTTTTTTTCTCCTCAAACTACTTTTCCAGATGCCTAAAGTAAAATTTGAAACTTTTAATACTCACGTACTTTAGAAAACTAGGTTAATAGAATGACTTTATTGAGTGTAAATTGGGATTGTATTTTAGAAACCTTTCACATTTTTTTCCCCTCTTTTCTAGTGCGAGAGAAGAGGAAGAGTAACCATATTAATCATGTAAGTAAACTGGATTTTATATAGATAATATTAGTATACTGGGACAAAGACAAATTCAAGGGAACAACTGTAGTAGTTCTAAGTGTATAGTCCTACATGTGTTCCAGATCCTCCTTAGCAAGATAAAACTGAATTATTTTTACCTGTCTCTAAAAAATAAACAGGCACAGTATCATAGAGCGTAGAATGGCTGATGTCAAAAGAATAAGAATTAATTTTTGTGTTGTATCAGTCTTAAGGATTCCAGAACAGTAAAGAAGAAAATGTAAGTCAGACTGTCTATATATTTTTTAAAACAAATAAAACTGCATTAGTCTCTCAGCTGAGATGGCAAGACTTGAGTGACTCTCTGAGTATTGCTACAGGACTTGTAAGAATTGTATCCAATATGTAAACAGAATGATGAACAAACAGCAGCAGCATGATAAACAAGTGATAATCCATTAGTTTTAAAATCTGAAAATATGCTCTGAGCTTCTTCCACGAGTGTTAGACACTTCACTTACCAAAAATAAACCAAACCCAAAAAAAATGTAACGTCATTAAGTGGATAAAAATTATTGACTAATAAAGCTAAGAATGAAAGTTACACAAAGCTTAAAAAATACTGTCTATCAAAAGTGACACTGATAAGGTATTTCAAGTCTTGTATTTAGTGTGATTATACAGGGAGTGGGGGTGATTCTTTTTTTTCCTGTCTTTTTTTGTTACAGTTCCAACTTTAGTCTGCCAGCACCAAGGTGAAGTGTGATTGGATTATTTTTGCTGGCAAACTTCAGCTGGAATGGGATATATTCCCAGGCAGCCACTGAGCTGTGAAGGGTGCCAGCGTTTTCATATGAAAGACTTTCAAGCTTTAGACAAGGCATTAAAAAAATTCTGGCAAAAATAATGAATCTTGAATTGTTCCATTAAAACTTCTCCCTCAGTTATGATGTCCTATCTCTAGTGCAAGGCATTCTCTAAAAATACTCAGAGAAGCCTCGCTTAGGGTTATATGGGAAGATTTTTCACAGTATATAATGCACGGGATTAGGATGGATGATAGAGCATATTGCTAGGTCAAAATAATAACAGTAAAAGTAAGGGTAATAGCAGTACTCAATTTCCAGATTCCAGATGCTAAACAAGACATGTGAAGTGAGCAATGTGAGGAAGACATTTCTTTTTTTCTTGACAAAACCCCAAATGTAAACCTGCCTTTACAGAGAGCAATACTGCATAAACGACAAAGTGTAAAGGTATGGGATAGAAAAGAAGGGAGGTGATGTTTAATAAAGAACATCACAGAGAGGGAAGACTGAATCACAAACCGACAAGAATAGAGTGGGAGAGAACTGAGAAAATACAGGGACTTTCTGCTTGAGCTGCAGCTATTTCTGATGAAAATTACTTACCTGAAAACATCATGTTGTATATTACAAGGGATGATTTATAAACCTATCTTCCACAAAGGAACCAGATGGATGCAGGGTAGGTTACATTGCAGCAATAATCATCTGCAAAGACCTCCTGTGCAATAACCACTGAGGTGTAAAGAAATTCAGTGTGGTAGACCAAAGCTTACAGAATCCCTCTTCTTGAATGTATTTCAGTTCTTTTGTTCTTCTTTTCCCTCCCCCAAGGTTTCGCCTGGGCAGCTTACAAAAAAATACAGTTCCTGCTCAACGATATTTATAGATGACAGCACCGTCAGTCAGCCTAACCTTAGAAGCACAATAAAGTGGTAAGAACCATTTGTCAGCAACAGGGGGCTCAGTGGCATTGTAGGGTTTATTTGGGATTTTGTGGGGGTCTTGCTGGTTCCAAAACCAGTTGCACACTTGAATGAGAGAAGCACAACGCTGTTTCTTCAGGTTGGTCTTGGAAGGGGTGTAGCTGAATGAGCTCCTGTTTTAGTTACAGAGCTGATGTACTATCACATTTCACAATAAGTTCTCATCCTGCACTTGAGGCACCGCAGAAGTGTGTCAGCATTTTGGGTTTAAAAGTATGTGTCGAGGTGGGGAGTTCAATTCACATTCATTGAAAGCCAAATCCAAAAGTTCTTGATCTGGAAAAGCTTGAAATGGATTTTGTCTGGAGTTGCAGGAAAAGTTGCAGGAGTATGTTTGCTACTTGCCAGTGTTAGTCTGCCCTCTAGTTGTGGAAAACAGCGTATTGCTTACTTGGGTTTTAGTTCTAGCCTTCCTGCTTCTTCTTCATGTATTTGTTATTTTAAGTAGGTGATAATAAGGGAGTCCCTTTGGTTCTCCAGTGTAAATGGCGGTTTGACCTATTTTTCCGGGTACCAGAAAGACAGTTGTTTGCACTTAGAGGATACCAGCTGAGAGCTGAGAACAGTTTTACTGTGATTCAGGGGAAAGGAAGGCTGAGTAGATTGAGTCCCAGAAAGCTTAACTGTTATAACAGTGTAGCAGTGTCCAAGTTGATTCGTCACTGTAAAATTTGGTTTCAAACAAAGCGTGTCACTTCTCCTTTTTTAGAGAAGCAAAAACCTAAATAATTATGCTTGTGCCATTTTGAAGTGTTGTACAGTTGACAACAGATCAGAGCTTTCTTATGATGGATTCCTGTGATTCTTTTGTCACCACCACTAAAGAACCTGACATTTGGCCACAGGAGATGGGCATTAATATGTGAAACTATTGCCTCACTTAGCAGAGACCAAAGTCTGTTCTTGTGCACTTCTTAGACAGGTCCTAAATTACACAGCCAGGCATACAGAGTTAAACGTCAGCAGAACCTCTACAACAGTATATGTAACATCAAGCAAAACTTACATTTTAGTTGGGGCTAGTGCATATTTAATATCACCTAATCAGGAAACGAAGGTATATGTTTAAAATGCACAGGTTATCTGTGCAATGAATGTAAAAGTAGTTTGGCTAGCAAATTTGATTTGGCCAATTTCTTTCCAGACAGCTAAATATCAGAAATGAGACACAGAGTACTTGAGAATGTGAAAGGAAACCTGTACAAAATGGATTTGTAATAATGTGCCCTGGAACTTGTAATATTGTATTTGTAATATTTTGCAGTGGAATAGTGTGCATGGAATATGCTTTGTTAAATTTTTTTTCTTTCTCTTTTTCAGTGTAACATTAGCAATATTCTACCATATAAAGAACAGGTGAGTGAACTCTTTCTTTGCCAAAATATAACAGCTTTATTTTTGAGGGACACAAAGTCATCAAGTCATTAAGGCTGGAAAAAACCTCTAGGGTCATTGAGTTAAAATATATTCTTGGTCACTTCAGTAACAGCTAGTGAAGCTTAACCCAAAAAAAATAACTGGCACTTTATGCCCTATCTCCTTCCTCTCTGTACTCCCTCTTGAGCTGCTGTGGAAGGGTCAGTAATACACCCGTCCAAACATCTAAATAGGGAGTGAGGAAAGCACACTTAAGTCACCACAACTCAGCCTTTGGACTTTGTTTAGCTTGTCCTGAATATAGAGGTGCAAATTAGTTTCGATGGGTGACGGAACACTGTCCTGTGTATGAGTAACCCTTGCCATTATAGCTAATTACAGCATATGCTTCAGAATTGTAGCTGACTTCTTGAAGTAAATGCTATTAATGAGACAGTTTCACATTTGAAGGGAGAACTGTACTAAGTATAATACAAGAACACAGATAGCTATTCATCTTAAAGATTCAGTTGTAAGATCTCATCATTAAATGCTTTGCAAAAATACAATGTTTGCAAAAATACCATATTCTAGGAAAAGCTGAACTATAAAATATGTCCCTTTATCCACCTTTAATGACCAATCATTTTTAGTAAAGCATAGCATTACCAATTAATTCTTGTTGCTAAACCAGAGGTTTTGTTTTGTAGAGATTCCGACAGATCATTGGATATTTTTGATGAAAAATCTCATCCTCTCACAGTAAGTGTAACTTTCTGATCCTATGAATGTGTATCAATACACATCTTGATTTGTATTGTATTGTATAAGTCAGAAAAATGTATTAGCACCAGGTCACAATCAAATTGATCTTAAATTGTGTCTTTATATATAATATACAGCACAGTGACTTTTTATATCAATTTACATCAATTTTTAGATCATGAACAGAACCCACTCTTTCTAAATGTTGCGAAGTAAATTCGGTTTTCTCTGCTTAGATTATAAATAGAAAGCAGCATGTACCCAATCCTTCCCTGTTCCGTATCGGAAGTTTCTTGTCTCTCTCTTTTCTTCCCTTCTTTAATACTACTTTAATTACAAGTCTTTCCTATTTATTTAGGAAGACATGGTTAGTAGGTATGTGCTTAACCTTTTAAATGGCTGCAAACAGGGGAACACAGTATGTGAAGCATCACATGAAGTAGGCAACTGTGAGTTTGGTCTCTAAAAAACCTTAAAGGCAGCACTATAGAGCAAATAAGCTTAAGGCTGCTTGCAGTAACAGCTAGGAGCAATTCAGCATGCAATTTTAATGTGACTGCTCCTGGTACACATTTTGTAAGATGCAAAACCTACTATTATAGGCAAGCTCAAGAGTGGAGTGTGTGCTTTTCACATCCGGTTTGAGCATTCCAAGCTTAATGCCTGTCCTGCAGAACCACTTCTTTGTTTTTCATTTGAAATTAATTTAGCAAAGCTCTAGTGGCTTTAAAAATTCACTTTGTTCTGGGACTTACCTGAGTAAATGTAGTTCAACCTATCTCACAGATTTGGCCTTTTAGTGAACAGTTTCTAATAAACAATATTTGAATTATAGCTTCATCCTTAGGCATGACCCATTGTGCTAGGAATTGTACAGTAGAATAAACTCTTTACTCAAGAAGAAAAAGAAAAGAACTTCAGGACAAGAGCCATAGTGAAGATTTCTTGTATGGACTGCAGCACTTCAAAAGAAAGTGCGGTCCAAAACTATTTTAGATGCCCAAATCTGTTGTTTCCCATTGAAAATTATTTGTCAGATGAACTCCATCAGACAATTTCTTTATTTAACAACCTGACATCCTTTGATCTTTTCATGCAGCCTAGCTCCTATTTAATGAGAGAAAAATCATTGTGTCCTTTAGGGAACACTTGAAGTCTCTTCTATCTTACCACAGCATACAGACAGAACTGGCTGATTGTTGTACTTCTGAGGGGAAAGGCACAGATGGCTTGTTAGTTTCTATAGCAATGGTGTTTTGCCTGGGTACCTACTGTTCCTTTAAAAAGGTTAATTAGCTGGAAGAAATCTCTGAACACCTTGTCTTCCAAAGATGCAGTCACAAGGATTCCAAATCCAGGCTCTGTTGACCCTAATGTGACCCAGTTACCAGTATCATGGGGTTTAGTCACAAATACCAGTCTCAGGGCTTTCCTCCTCAGTTCCAGTCAGGAGAAATGCACTTCCAGATACGCTTTTGTCCTGCTTGTAGCACAGGAATTACATGGGAGGCATCCTGCTGGTGTTATTCCCAATGCTGCATGCCCACCTTGCAGAGATAACCACTGTTGGTTAGTGGTGTATTAGAAGGCTGTGTGGAGAGTACAGAGTTAACTTACCTCAGCATCTTATTTGGCACTGCTACCTGGCTGTTTAAACTACAAAACCACAGGGAAATGCTTGCTGCTTTGCTTACCTTACAACTACTTTCAGCAACCTCAGCTGCTGTCTTTGCCATGCTATACGTCTAACCTGGACTGTAAATAGAAATCAGGATAGGTCTGCAGAACCAGTGTGCAGAGTTGGAGCTCTTAAAGTTTCATCCCTCCAGAAAGAGTGCTGAATATCAAAATGTCTCTCAAACACTCATTTTAGGATTGCTTTTACAGACTGTTTATTTCCGAGTTTTTCTTCTCCCCTGTATTTAGAAAAAGTTCAGCATTGTGTCAGAGTTAAATCTAGCTGTTCATTGGTTTTGCTTTCTTTCTGGAGTCTCTCAAGAATGAGTCCTGTGAAGACAGGGTAAATTACCTTCCAGTTCTACCTGTGACAAAATCATTGCCATGTGTTCTTCAGTTCTTCCTCAGCTGAAAGAGGAATCTTGTGAAGTCTCTTAATTTTGCCTTTTGAAGGGACAGTGTTTCCCTCGTGTGTATATACAGGTGATTTTCTTGCAGGGAGAAAACTTTTTAAAATGTTCCATGGACAATTTTTAGCACCTGAAAGCTGTTGTGTTTTGTTTGGAATATTTGCAACATTGCGAGGCTTTCAGTGTAACACTGTACTGTGTCTGTGACAGCAAAGGGTTGTATACACTTTGGTGAGAAGAAATAGCCATGTGTGGTTGCTCTTTCGAGTCAGCATTAAGTAAGAGAGATTTTCAGTAACTCAGAGAACTTTCTTTCAGCGGGAGGAAGTCCCAGATGACTACTACAAGCACGACCCTGATCACAAGCACATCTACCGGTTTGTCCGGACGCTCTTCAGCGCTGCACAGCTGACGGCTGAATGTGCAATAGTGACACTGGTAAGAGATGCCCGCCCCATTGCTCAGGCTGCAGCTTTTGGGAGATTGCCTCCCCTCCTCTGTAAGAGAACTGGGCTGAACTGACATTTAAAGAGTTACAGTATCTCATGAAATGCTGTCAGTGAAGACACTGTACAAGTGAGTTCATTAGAGATTTCTAAGTAGTCACAGAATTGATTAACTAGAATGGAACTTACCTTTTCTGTGTATGAGTATATAATGCTTCATGTCCAATCAAAAACTATAATATATATTTTTCTTGAAGCTTGAGAAGAGCAGAACAGTAAAGCACTGTAAACAGTGGGGTGTAATAAGATCAGACACAAAGACATCTTTTATTTCAGTTATGTGGAGGGGAAAGTGTGAGTTTTGAGTTCATGTTAACCGGAACAGTGCAAGTAATCCTGCCTTAAGGCATGAAGGATCAATCATTTGGCCCAGGAGACATGCATGTACTTAGAACTTAAGATAACAATCTTATTACAGTTTGTTGTTTGATTACAGAAAGCATGATGGACATAAAAAATTGTCAACAGTACTGATTTTTTATATATGTACATGAAGGGAAATTAAAACCACACAGTGTATATAATTGCTACATTAGACAGTCTCAAACTGAACTTTGCCAAACACTAGACTTCAGTCTTCATTGTAGCTTCTTTCTGAAAAACAGTGAAAGGAGAACAGAACTGTTACCAAAGACAGTGTAGCAATTAAGCAAACAGCTCGGAGGAGTCTCTTTCCTATAGAAATTAGTAACTAAAAAGGCTGGATAGTTCAAGCTATTGAAGCTCTGAAAGTAGTTCAAGGTTTTTGCTTTTCTTAAGATGGGCAAGCAATTTTGACAGAACAAGATGACAGCTAACCCTGGGCAGACTAGCTGAAGTATCTACAAAATACGGAGTTAGTTCTTGAAGTGGATTTTACCACTAGATGGCCCTGTTATTATAGGAACACCTTCAGGCCATTTGAGGGCTACAAGAAAAGGACAGGAGGAAAGTCTGGGGAGATCCAGTGACAAAGATCAATCCTGCCCTTGGACCTTAGCAGGTGCAGCTTCCTGAGGTTTATCTGAGTTTTCATTAGAACGCTGGACTTAGGTTGGTTTTAATGTTCTATTCTCCCACCTATATTCAGATTTGAAAAGTGCAAATTACTTATTACATGAATCATTATAGGAGTGTGAAATAGTAACAAACTTTCAAGGAAGGGAAAGATTTGACATCCTAGAGTTGGTTTGTGATTTCATGGGAGGAATGAGTAAAAGGCAAGACACATCTTTGGACTTAGGTATCTTTCACTGTCTAAGCAATTGGGGATGTAGATGAAGGGACTGAAGTCTGTTCTTTACAGGATAAAGTAGAAATAGGACCAGAACAGCTTTCACTGTGGAAAGATGCCGATTCACACATCTTTATCCCATCACTAAAGATCACAGTGTGGGTTTAGCACTTCCTGTTAAGCTACCAGTGCTGAACCTTAACCATAATGAAAGGCTAATGTGATGTTGAGTGATTTGCTATCCCACATAGGCCCTAATGAGAACCTGTCTGTGATGTGTGACTTGGTGACAGAAAGAGCTGTAGCAGTGTTTCCCTGAAACAACAATGCTGATAGAAATGAACAGGACTGATACTTCACTATCTTTATTATATACCTTGGTGGTCCAGTCCTTGTGGTATAATAAAAAAGGAAGCTGGAACTCCTGAAAATATGGATTCTTCAGTGTAAGTAGTAATCACTAATACTTACTTTGATACACTTAATGGTCATATTGTACTGGCATATTTGCTGCTCAGAACTCAGCTCCAGGTCTTAATTACACACATACTATTGGGAGAGTTGTTGTTTGGTTTTCTTCCTTCTTTCTATAGGTTTATTTGGAAAGGCTTTTAACCTATGCAGAGATTGACATATGCCCTAGTAACTGGAAGAGGATAGTCCTAGGAGCTATTCTGCTGGCTTCTAAAGTCTGGGATGATCAGGCTGTGTGGAATGTGGATTATTGCCAAATACTGAAGGACATTACTGTTGAGGACATGTAAGTTACAAGGTTTGGCTAATCTACAGTGGTTGGGTTTTGGTTTGGGGGAGTTGTGTGTGTGTGCGGTGGTTTACTATTTGGTGGTGAGTTTTTTTAATGGCAATATGTGTGATCGTACTGAAAAATGTCTCTGCTGCTATGATGTGTACATGGTGTATTATCTGCTGTCTGGCCTCATTCTCTTCTTTAACTCAAGAAACTTTGGATGATTACCCTATTTTGAGACAAGTCTGTATTAATAATTCTAATGACTTGGGTGACTAGCTTCAAAGTTAGTTTTCTTAACCTTCTTTCTCACAGTGATTAGCCATGGAACTAAAGTGCCCAATTTATAGTCGTATCAAAAAAATTTTTTGGAGGGAAAAAAGTGAACTAAATTTGTTCCCTGCCTTTTCTGTTTTAGAACTTATAAAATGGCAAGGTAAACCATACCTTATGCCTTACATGTGTGCTTGTGTATCTGGCTAAGGCCTAGGTATCTCAGGCTCTGAATTCATGGCTGCTGCTGCTGGCAGGCAGGTGTTTGTGTGGGTATCTGTGATTGCAGCTACTGCTACAGCTTATCCTCTTTAGGTGAGTCCTTAAACATGCCAGTGGTGCTGTGAACAAGATCCTCAGTCTTCCTACTGCTTGTTTATGTAAGGCTGCTCTTGGATGTATTTTTGTCTTAGATGTACATTTCAGTTTTTCAGAAATTTTGAATCTGCTGTCTTTTCTTGGTACACGCAGCTCTAATCCCTACAGATTCTGCAGTATTGGAAGATGTTCATCCTTCATGGCTCCAGGCTCATGCCATGGGCTGGAGGCGTGTCTATGTGGACTGTATTTGGTTCATTAGGTTTTCTGTTAAATTCCTTCTCATGAAGTTCTACCTAAAAGCTTTGAAATATCAACAGTGTTTTAATTCTATTTGGCAGCTTGTTCCCCTGTTTCCCTTATTATCACAGTGGTAGAAATGCTGCAAGGCCAGCTTAAAAACATCAGGCTTTTGGGCTGCAATAAACTTCATGAGATGCTTTGTGTGTGTTTGGGTTTTATCACACTGCTGTGCTCTGAGCATGTGTCCAGGCCTGTGCAGTGAGAGCCAGTTCTAGCGCAGGAGCAGTCTGAGGTGGTAGAGCTTTGCACACAGCAGTGGGAGGCTGCCTGTGTGATGCTCTTGCCCCAAGCTCTTTTCCCTGGATTCAGCCCAAATCTAATGTTTTAAATACAGTAAGTAATTGTTCATTTGGGACTCTTTAGGAGGAGGAATATCTAGTTTTCTTCCTTTTAGGTGAGGGGTGGCATTTCTAAAACTGAGGGAGTTTTCTGCACCAAAACAGTTTTTATTATTCACTTCATTTCACATCTCAAACAGCAACAGTGAACACAGTTATTTGTTTTATACATACCCCTTGCCTGGGAGTTCTTTGTCTCAAAATGCAGGGCTGTGCCAGCCCTGCTTTCAGGAAAGCATAATTAGTGATTTTATCCAATGTACATCTTCACTCCATCTGGCCCAGAGTGCTCATCTATCTGAGGAACATACTTGAAGCATTGCTGCAAATAACTCTGAGATGGCTGAAGTGGGGTCAGTGAAGCTAGGAGTGCTGGAGTACACATCTTGCTCTTTTTGATGTCTCCTCTTCTAGCCCTATTTGGGACAAATCAAATTGATAGCATGGAAAATATCTGTAACAAGCAGGATGTTTATTCTCTACAGCCGATGCTGGGTCTCCTGAACTTGTCAGTACTTGCATTTTCAAAGCAGGGATGGTGGTAAGGAAAATAGATGGAATTTAGGAATTTAGGTATATTTTTTCCTCCAGTTTGAAGATGGGATTTATGTAATCCTATCTCATTTGAAATGGCTTAGACCTCTGGATTTGGGTACAGGCAGAAACTGTACAGCCCTTTCCTGAGAGTGGCCCAGAGTGTTCATCCTGGCTCTGCAGTGCTGCAACTTGGCAGACTTCATCGCTCCTTGGCTGGATAACATCACCATAATAGGGACCTTGGAAAACTGCCTGAAATGCTCGGCAAAATTATTTAAAGTTTAGAAGTCTACTTTCAATTAATAGCTGATGCTATAGTTAATTGTTAGATTTGGTAGTTCCATTACTTTTTTTAAATCAGTCCCTTGATAGTGAGTATTAGCTATTTGAAATAAAAGTGTTACTGAGAGAAAAAAATCAGCAAAAGATTTCAGGCACACCTGAATGTTGATGGATGGTGATACTGCCAAAAACTCCACCCAAAACCCCAGCAGCTCCCTAGCTGAAGATTGCTTGGCAGGACTTGACCCGGTATCGCTCCCTGGGTGGGCCATTCATGTGCAGTAAAGGCCTATCTACAAGAACGGCTGGCAGCTTCTGTTTGTGTACTTTCTGTGAATTTTCCTCTTGGCTGTTTGGGTCTAGAATGACCTCACTAGCCTGATAGATAACTCTTGTTGAGCCACCCCCATGCAAGCCAAGCATGGGAGCTACACTGCTCTGGAAGGGGCAGAAGGCCTTACATCTGATTTAGTTCACCCAATTTCCAAATGTTGTGTGTGTGTACAACCTTTTTTATTTGATCAAAACAAAGGTGGGGGTTTTTTCCTGAAAAGAGTTTTTCTTTTGGGTTTTGGCAGATCGATTTTTTTGTTTGTTTGTTGTACTTAATTCTAATGGGGAAATAATCAAAGGAAATCAAATTGATACTTGGAAGTCATCCTTTGTCAAAACTTACTTGCTTTGATGACAGCAAATCCATAATCACTGAAAAATTAACTGTGCAGCTGCTAATCTTGCCATGATTGTAAGGGGACACATGCTGTTCATTCTTTAGATTACATATATTTGTAACTAAGGCACAGAAAACACATGGGCATTATCCTTTCCCAGGTTTTAAACCACTGTTAATAGACTTGTTAATCCAATGAAGAATTGTATTTTTTACAGAATTAAAATGTATTAGCCTAGTGAGTACAAAAGGGGCAGTGAAGAGCATTTATTCACAGGGTAAATCAAGCTCTGATCAGCTGATCATCAAAACATTATCTGATTTACATTTCTATAGGCTTATGACCATATGAACAGGAAATTAATTTTGGCACTAGGTTCAATGATACTCAAGTCCACTACGCTGGAAACAAGCACAAAGCTGCTATTCATATTGAGACCCACCATCCAATACAGGACAACCTGGATGATTCCTTGATTTATGTGCCCCCCTCTGATAGTTAAAGCATCCATTTTGAAGGCTCTGAAAAAGCAGTAACATCCTTGGCACTGACTTTGTGCAGCTCCTTACAGTGTATCCACAGTTGGCCTGGACAGCTGCTACATTCTCTTGAGACAGATCTGCTACCAGTAGGGACAGTTGTTGAGTTTGAGTAGTGAAGTGCTTGTTTTGGGTACCACCGGTTTCCTCTCAGGGTAATTTGTAAAACATCATTTTCCCTCTGTAGAACATCTCTGCTTTAGCTGACTGCAGTACAGTAGCTGCAGCAGTCTTTGTCATGTCATGGCACTTCCCGCTTTCCTCCAAGTATTTTGCCCAGTGAAAATAGACAAGAGAGTAAAAACTGGACAGTGCCCTTTGCCACAGTACTTTGTTATCCTGCCTAATGCTATTGAGGAGAAAATTCCTTCTCCCACCTAATGCTGCTTATTTATTTATTTATTGGAGATGAATCCATGTTGCTTCAAGAGGCTTTTTTCTGTGAGATAATAGCAGCAGCTCTTCATAGATCCATTTGTTGCCGTGGTGATCTGCCTACTCCTTTTGTTAGTCCGCCTCTACTTCAATAAACCCCCTTCCTGTTATCAGCCTGGTGAAAATGTCTGCAAGTTCTTCAGAGCTAATAAACAGCATACATCATTCCTTTCATCTGATCACTATAGTGTGGGGCCGTATGAGAGTGAGAATGGCGCATGAATTGTACAGCTGCACTAATGGAACTCTGAAGAATGAAACTCCCCAGTCAGCCGGGCGAGTGCATGACAGGGCATTACCTTCCTCTCCGAGCCGGAGGTGCCAGGACTCAAAAGCTGCACCTTGTTTGGAGCACCAGGGAATGACCTGTCTCTCAAAACTAATAATGCAGAGCTCTCGATGACTATTTCAAAGTTGCTGGGTTTAAAACAAGCTTGAGGTCTCTCCAGTGTTTTCAGCCAGCTAAAACAATCTTTTTTTTCCTTTGTCTTCTGTCCCTTATGCCTCCTAGGAACGAGATGGAAAGACACTTCTTGGAGCTACTGCAGTTTAATATCAATGTTCCTGCCAGTGTTTACGCCAAATACTACTTTGATCTTCGCTCCCTAGCAGATGACAATAACCTGAGCTTTCTGCTGGAGCCTCTCAGTAAAGAGAGAGCACAGAAGCTGGAGGTAATGGTCTGAGAGTGGCTGAGCAGGGGACTCGGTCTGTGTGTGTAGTAAGAGCATCTGTTGCTAATCATGTTAAGTGGCGGTTAGAAAAACTAAAAAGCTTTTATATTAGTGTATTAGAGGGTAATTTAACCCCTTTATGACTACAGTTAGCACGTCTAAAGCCATGCCTAGCCTAAGCTAGTATTCTTAGGAAAGGAAGGGTTTCAGAAGAGATTACAGAAGTCTAGCAGGTTGCAAAATAAAATGGATATTATTTTGGGAACCATAGCTCAGCCAGGCTACTTAAGATTGAAAGGAATAGTGTCATATGTAATGGATTGTCTGTCCTTCCCTGATCACAGTTTGTATTCCAAGCACCTAGAGACAGTCACACTCGGACCTTTCTAAATACTACCAGCTGAAGGTTTCCCACTGCATCCCACTGCACAGCTGCTTTTAGATTTAGAGGGAGCACTCTTGCTGCTCTCATGGTTTAATAAACCATTTGTCTGGGGACAGCTGCAGAAATAATATGCTTCTTTTTGCAACTTGTAGAACCTCACCTTTCCAAGGAAATGTTGCTTTAAGATAAACTTTGGAATAGCCCCTTCTTGGGAATCTGTCAGAATGCCCAGAGGAATGTAAATGCACATACAACTGGCCCTTTCTGCTCAATGGGAAACGCTGCCCTTCTGTGAGTCCCTGCAGCCTTCTTGGTGTGAAGGCTCATTTTAAAAAACTTGAACTTTCACAGAATCAGTCTCACTAGTTGCTGGAGATATGTAAGACACTTTGAAAATTACCTGGGTTCCCAGGGAAGTTTTCTTGTTGGATCAATGCAACCTTTCATCTGTCCAGGTTTAATTGATGACTCTGCATGTTGTTTTGTTGACCTTTCAACAAAGGCATTACCACAGGCCCTGCGTACACTGATACCATAGCCCCTTTCAAGAGGGGTGTGCTATGGTATTCTTGGCTTATATTGTTCTGTTGTCCACCCCCAATAATTCTGCCAAATCCTAGTGTTTTTTATTTTGTCCTAGAAGGGGCTGAACTTTGGGAATAAGTGCAATCCCTCCTGCCCCTTTGGAATGATAGGTATGATATGCCTATTAATTCCTCTATTTAAAGTTAAGCAATGCAACTCTTCTGCCTTGTCTCACCCTTGTTACTTGCACTTTAAGCTAACACTGTCACTAATTGTAAATGTGGTTGTAGGGCAGTTCATAGTCCACAGGAAATTGTTTACTGAACTGCTCAGTGCCCAGGCATAAGTGGATGATTTACAGATTGTGAGCCTGTTTTGTTTCTTCTTTCTTAGCGTTTGGGGGCTTGGTATTTAAAAGAGTAATTTTCAGTACAGTATGTGATTTGCCATAATGCACTTACTAGCACACATATAGAGAACATTTTAGGGTTTCATTCTAAGATGTGATAAATACTTAAACCACTTGCTAAAATTTTTAACTCTACCTTTTGGTTAGAAGAACATGAGCAGTTGATAGAGCCTGTATAAAGCAGTGAATTCCAGGGATTGAAAACTGAGTTACACCATATGGGCGACTGGGGCTAAATATGTCAACACAGGTTGCTTTATGATTGATGTGCTAGCATTAAAGCAGGATGGAGAGTCTGTCTGGTCTTGCACCGGGAGCTCATGCCGCCAGTGTCTCAAAGAATGCCACTCTTGAGCCAAATGCATGCCTCCAGAAGGTCGACAGGAATAAATGTAAATAATTATTTTAAAATACACTTAGAACTTTATTCATGCTCAGAGTGCTCTTCACCTTTTGAACTTCCAGAACATTGGGCTGTGCTGAATGGGTGCTGCCTTAAAGGGAAGGTGTAGGCTTATAGCTGATTGCAGGACTCCGAAAGTTCATCTGGTGATAGGTGGTAAATTATTAATGGAAGTAAATGTTCAGGACTGAAATTCAGTTCAGCCTTTTATTACAGGTATCCTTATTAATTTACATTGATAATACAGGAAGGCTCCAATCAGAAATAGGCCTTGCAGGGGAGGACACACAGTGTTTTTTGGGCAATTGTGTTATTTGGAATTTAAATAAAAATTTTTTACTAGAATAGCTGCACTAGAATAAAGGCTGCTCGACTCAGTAGATGAGCAGAGCAGAGGCAAGCCAATAAATGGGTGAAAAAGCAGTTAAACACTAGGTTGTCCATATGTGCTAATATTTAATTGGTGTAATAAAGTGCCTTGGCTGCCCTCCCTTCTGACCTCTTCTAAGGCATGATCATGTGAGTGATCTTGGGAAGACCATGTTGGGGGTGAGGGTGTAGAGAAGGTAAAGGCAAAACAGACATCCTAGTAGAATTTCATTTCCTAGGTGCACTTGCACTGAGTGGCCAAAGGCAAGATGCCTGAGAGAGTGCAGAAACCTCTTCAGTTTGAACCTTTCTCTCATAGAAGTGCCTGTGCACATTTCTGCACTGTGAAAATAAGTTTTTTTATGCTGCTGTGTACACCACGCTCAGCTAGTAGGTATGATTTTCAACAGACTGTCCCTGAACGTCTAAATGTGAAATGGATTCAGGTTTTCCATTAGATAGTGAGACTAGTAAAAGAAAAAAGATACTTGCTTATGGGAACTGCTCCCCTTCTTTAGCTTACTTTCCTATGGCTGGGGTTCGTGTTAGCAAGGGGACACACCCCTTTATATTTTCTCTCCAAAGCAGTTCTTTGCAGCGTCACTGCTACAGAGCACCTGTGCTGTTGGTATTACACTTGTAAAGCCTCCCTTGAAATGTTTGCACTTTTCTAATGTGTACTTTTTGTTTTGTCTCTGAACACGGTATCCAGGCTATCTCCCGGCTGTGTGAAGACAAATACAAAGACTTGTCAAAAGCTGCTATGAGACGATCTTTCAGTGCTGATAACTTAGTTGGTATCCGCCGTTCTAATGCCATCCTCTCCTGAGGAGAGAGAAAGGTGCAGCACCATGAACCAGCATCCATATGAATCGGAGGAATGCCACCACTCCATGCACACAAGCCAGCAGTGATGGTGTCTTCCAGCAAGAGGAGGAGAGCAGGGTAAATTAGCCCAGGGAGCCCAGAGCTTGAGGAGCATACTTGGTGCAAAAGACAAGACCTTTGTCATACCAACTCTCTCCAACTTCTAATGTACCCAGAGGTGCAAAAACAAACTTATCTCCTCTCCCCCACAGATGTTTGCTTACTATGTAGGCCTATAGCTGTGAACTCTTGAGGTTTTTAATAATAAGTAGTTTTGAATTTTAGAATTTAAACACTAACCACATGACTATAGTTACAATGTTCTTCCCTCCTCTCCCCTGTCATCCAGAGTCTCACTGCATTTGTATTTCAGGTCAATGCAGTGTTAAAAAACAACACAAAACATGGGACTCTTAAAGTATAAAGCCACTCTGGAGCTGAAAACAGTAGCATAGACACGTATTGATGGTTTTTCCCTGGTTTGGCTACTAAAAGCTGCTATTATTGGTGATGTGTTCATGCCAAGAAGCTGCCCAGCAGGAAGGAATTCCAACTCTGCACCCACAACTTCACTCCAGTAGAGATTGTCAAAAGACTTTTGAATGTTTTGACTGGGGGCAGAGGTATGGTTTTATGTATTGTTAAAATGTATAGGGTCCATGCTGCATTTCTTGTGAATTATGGTGCTTCTCTCATTTTCTAATACTTATATTGCTCTGGAAGAGATGTAATCTGTGTATTTTTCTGAGGCATTGAATGAAAAAGTTGGTCTGGAAACATCATCACCATCCCAAACAGTGTAGCAATCCAGTGGTGAATGGCGTGTGTGCAACACTGCTTCTCTGAGTTCTACTGCAGATCTCTCGTGCTATATACAGTGGAGTTCCTAAAGCTGATATTGTGCATCCATCTGACTCTCCTTGGGTTTCAGTTTCCTGGGAGGGATTTATATTCATAATGAGACAATAATGAGTTTAAGAATCCTGGACTACCTAAGAAGGTAGATAGAAAAATATTGTGTTCAACTGAGAATTATCAAAAAGCTTTCTATAAACCCTATTTTCTTTTCCCAAAGTGAATTTTATTTTGCGCAACTGCTCTAGAGGCTTGGGGTTTGCTCTTTCTGAGACTTTGGACAGAGCTTACTTTCAAGCTCTGAAACTGAACTCTAAACAGGATAAGTATTATTAGACTCTTCCTGTTACAAGTCTTTTTAGTATCTTCCCTTCTTGGATCCAAATAGGTTCTAGGCGATGTGTCCTAGGAGCAGATCTCCCTCCAAATGGCATGGGTTTTGGGCACTTCCTCTTACAGCCAAGGCCCAGAGACTTACACTGAATAGCAAGTCCATGTGCCTTTGGGAGTGGGGCTGTCTGAGTGCCATCATCAGTTTGGCTGCACTCAGCTGTTGAAGTGATGCATACAGCCTTTTGCAGTATGCAAATATGCCAGCCCCTGGCTCCCAAATCCATGGAACTTGGCACTTCAGGTATTGATCACAATTCAGTTTTGAAAATAACACTACATCTTCAGGTGGTTTTCCTTTCTCATGTTTGTATTAAAAGAAAAGCTAATAAACTCTATTTTAATTAAAATTAAATGTGAAGGTTGTGTTCTGTACAGCTGTTGGGATTCCATTGCCCCTCATGAGTATTTGGTGCTGTGCAGCCTCTTGAACAGACATGCCCTCAGTGGTGTGTGTTAAGGCCCTTCCATTCCCCACTGCAGCCCCTCGCCTTCCCTTTAAGCTGGTGTGCTGGGACTGTCTGGGGGCAGGCAGCAGAGCTCAGGTGGCAGCTCTGAGTGGCACTGGGGCAGCCAAAGGCGCGGTGGGTGCTGTCCTGCATGGCTGCCCAGCTGTTCCCATGGGCCTTTGGAGTTGGAACTTGGCTCAGGCTGCTCAAATAACCACTCACTAGCAGTTTCTTTGCACTTAAATGGCCTTTAAGTAGGGCCAGTCTCTCTGGAGGTGATGTGACGTTTTTTAAGCCCTCCCTTAAGGAGCACTAAATTGGAAGCTACAAGTGACCACCTCCTGGATTGACTTGTGACCAAATTGCCAAGGAGCTTTGCTTCCCTCAGTACTGCCAGGTGCCCTCGGCTGTGTGGGATGGGTCTGGTGTGCTTGGCTGTGGCTGGCGGGGCTGTGCAAACACAACTGCTCATGTGAGGGGCTCAGCATAGACAGGGGGTACTCACTTCCCTTTGCCAAGTGATCTTCCTGCTGCTCTGGATGGCAGGTAGATGGCAACTGAAGCTGATGGCTGCTTCTCCAGTATATCCTACAGGAGACTGCTGCTCCAAACTTAATTCTGCTTTGAATCTTACCTGGTTTTAGTTTTACGGTAGCCCAGAGCACAATGTCAATGGGATTGTGATCTGTTCAGCAGACACTAAGCAGGCCTAAACTACGACTTCTTAAGAGAGAAAAAGTAGCAATTTTGTTTAACACTCTGGTTCCTCTAAAAGAGATATATTCTGGAAAACACAGCTAGTGTATTTCTTAGCTAAACAATAAAAAGTAAGCTATACAGTTCCCTTTTGAAGGAATGAGCAGTGATAGTGTTTCAGAAGGAATTAACATTTATGTGGTTCTGCTGGACAATGAACTGCAGGAGAGGGGTACCCTCCAACTTGCACTATTCTTTATGTGTTGGCAGCACTTTTCTCAAAGAAGTAAAAGAACAATTACCATCATGGTTAGAATACTGGAATTACAGAGACTGCTACCTACCTCTGCTGCCAGGGAAGAGCAACCAGCTACAGGATCAATGTACCTTGTTTTGCTTAATCCAACAGCTGAATAATATTTAATCTATATTCAGGTGACCTCTGCCTGCTTTCAGTTCCAGGACAGCACTCCCCATCTGGCACTAAATGCTGTTTGCAGAGACAATAGCTGTGCTATGGCCCAGGAGGAGCACCAACAAGAATAACAGGAGCAGCGCGTTGGCAGCCAACAGGGGCAGGAAGCCATGGAGGTGTTCATGGGCTACATGATGCCCTTGGGTTTCACCCTTTGTGTACAGGGATTGTGTATTTTGTTCCCAAGGAAATTTCATGAGAACTACTTCACTGTGGGTTTGGCAGTTGAGAGGACAGGCACTTGAGGGATGGAATAAATGTCAAGACCATTGCTTCTGTATAAGAGTATAGGCATCAAGCACAACCTGAGCAAGCAGAAGAGGGAGGAGGAGCAATTGAGGCAAGAGCTTGCACAGAGGCTTGGCAGGTGTGCTTGGGGCAGGGTGCACTGCTGGATTCAGAGCTCAGCACTGGGCAGGCTGCAGCCCCCATCCTGTGCTGGGATTTCCCACAGCACAGTAGTGAAGAGTGTCACACAGGACTGGCACTCCATGTTGTTATCTGGGAAAACTATACTTGCACCAAATAAGTTGTTTGACAACACACAGTGAATTACAGGGTGCTGCCAAAGTGACTGTAGTGCACTCAGTAACACCTACCCCCATCCCCAACTGACTGGCGAAAGAGCACTCAAGGGGCTGAGCATGGGTATGTTTGATTTAGGATTAGAAAAGCTGTCCTGCCTTCGTGGACAAGGCATTTTCTAGGTGAAACAACCACTTGGGCTTCTACTCTATGATATTCAAACCTATTTGAAAAGCCACATGGTCCCCATGCCATTAGACGCTGTCATTCCTCACGCCACCTCAGCCTGAAATCGTGCTGCATTTGCACTGCTCATCGGCAGGGAAGCCGGTGACTGCCTCGAGGATGGCCTAAGTTGACCAAGTGGCACATGGGGAGCACAGGAGAGACCCGGCAGCACAAGCTTGGGCTGGGCTGTGTGCGATCACGTGTGTGCTCCCAGAACAGGGCCCTGCAGCTGAGTCAGACCCCTCCCTGCAGCCAAGGGCCCTTCCCTTGCTCGGAAACAGTGGCTTGAGGTAGGCGGTGCATGGCAGCACTGCCAAACTCCTGTTTACTGAGGAGCTGGGGACACAACAGCTTCCTGGGAGGCAGGAATGACAACAAGGCTGCCAGCAAGGTGTTGGAGTTGCTTCTGGAAGCAGGCAGTCACTCTCCACAGCTCCTTGGGAAGAACCTGATGCTGAGATGGTGCATATCCCCTCCACACCCCAAAACTGTTGCCCTTCAAGCAGTAAGATCAGCCCCAACTGTTTTGCCTGTACTTGAGCATGGGGGGGCAGATCCCTGAGGAATCAGGTGAGTCAAGCTGTGGGGCTGTCAGGTTTATCACTGGGTGCTGGAATGCTGCTTCCAGGTAAGAGATCCTATCTAGTGGGACCTGGTGTGTGCCTACACACCTAACTAGATAGCAGAGTCCTGCACCATTAGTCACTGCAAAGCCAGCCTTAACCCCTTGCTGTCCCTCCTGAAGGGCTGCTCCCAAGAGGAGGGATCGCACAGCAGAATGGCAACAGGAACACCTAAATCAGCGTGCAGCATCCTGCTTGGCTAAGAGCTGTCACCTGCTTGGCCTGAAGAGTATCAAAGGGCACCTCTTCAGGGCCTGATCTCGATGCAGGGCAAGGGGCTGATACTGTGCAAACTGCAGAATGCCAATAAAAGTTGATAGTTAACCCTCCTTTACCAGTGAGGCGTGACCTTGGCCTGTTAGGGGAAGGTGCTGTCAGTGAGGTCACAGGCAGGCACAACCAGCACTGCCAGCACAGCCCCCAGGGAGGAGCCCTGCTCAGTGCACAGCTGGGCTGGGACCCCTCGGTGCTGCGGTGGCCACAGCACACCAGCAGAGAGGGCACGGGTGCGTGACATCCTCCGTGCCAAGGGCAGCCCTGCGTGGGGTTTGTGCACTGGGAACATGCTATTCCTGTGCCACGCAAGTGTCATTGCCTCACCAGTTCCCCACGATCCCCAGTGATAAGAGTCCTGCACAGTCCTCCAGCAAATGCCTCCCAGCCCCACCCCCCAGGTAAATTTTTAAGACAATTAACATTCTAACAGAAACAGAAGCAAAGAAAACACACACTAATTTTTTTGTCCTCATAAATAACTAATCTTGATACTTCTCTTTGAATAAAATTTCTTCAGCTTTTCACAAAATATAGTACAGTAATTTAAACAACATTGAACAGCATCAGTAACGGAAGAGGCAAACCCCAACATGTAAATTGGCTACAGCAGACAGGGCACACGGCTATGGCTCCTTCCCCCTCCTGCCACTTGTTGCTGAGAAGCCAGGCTCAGACATGAGTTGATTGTATTACCCTACCATAAGATCAAAGCTGAAATGCTCTTGCATTTTTCAACAGGCAACGGTTTGTAGCTAATCTTGAATTTCTTTACACAGTCAGTTGCACTTCGGAAAAAACAAAAACAACAAAATGCCACCTTTGACATGGTTTTGTTCATTGTATTGCATGATGTGTGTTTAGCTGTATCTACAAAAGGCACTATAGAAAGAGAGGAGTCCAGCGAGGCGTGGACTGGAGCAGGTTGGAATCATTTAATGCCCTGGATTGCACCACGAGACTACCCACAGTGTCTCTGCACCTCACCCGCCTCACTGCTGAGAACACACCTGTCCCTAACCCGTATCAAAGGTCACTACAGCTTCTGTATGTACAACCTAGGCTATAATACAACAATTTACAGTCTGTAACACAACTTGGTGCAATTCTATCCACAATAAAGTACTTCAACACACTGGAGGGAGTGAGCCCTGTCACAAGAGTGCAGATATGTGTGGCTGAACAGCCCTTGCTGAGCCTTCAGTCCCTGCACTGCTGGCTTCTCTGGCCAGGACGCCCAAGAAACACTCACGTGGTACCTTTATCAAGAGATGTGCCACTTGAGTGTCTCCTCACTTCCCAGGCTTTGGTTTTAAAATGAGGTGGAAACCCTTTTTGACTGAAGTGGTCCAAGGGTGTTGAGAACAACCCTAGATCCTTGCAGTCCTGCGGGAGCAAAGCCAGCAGTTGCTCTCCAGTGCTTGAGCAGCCGGGTCACAGTGCCACACTTGAAGGAGGGCAAACAGGACTCAAGTAATGCCTGGACGGTTACACACGTGATCACTGCTTACGGCAGAGAAAAGAAATTAAAATCTGGGTGCTTTCACAAGTGGCCTGAAGTCAGAAGCAGCCACTTCTTGCCAGCTGTGCCTCATTCCGTGCCACAGCTGGAGCCCCTCACCCTTGCTGCTCCCCCCGCCATCCTTCTACTTATCAAAACCCAGCTGTCACCACCACTTCATGCCAGGCACTGGTTCTGTCAGTGCTCAGCTGCTGTCTGATCCGGGGAAGGGAAAAAGGCTTGGGAAGTTAGAGGAAAAGAAGCACCAGCGCTTTGCTAAGTATTCCTAAACTAACTGCTCACTCAAACCCGGCACTTTCTCCGGCAGAGGCACAGCTTTGAAAAAAGCAGCAAGAAGTACTGAGGCTGACTGGCTGGAAAACCCAGCTGCTGCTCAGGAGAGACGGCCTGGCTCGGAACCGCCCCCGCCCGTGCAGACACCACTCTCTGCAGGGTGCAACCACCCTTTTAGGGTTGGTTGTGCCACATGCCACAGCTGGCAGGCTGGCGGGCATGACAGCCAAGTAACCTGCACAGCACGAGAGAGACGCAAGAAACTCACCCTGCTGCAGAGGCGAGAGCTGCAGAGCAGCACCGAGCCCTTCCCAGAGCACACGGCAGCTCAGGGGAAAGCTGCTCTTGGAGTCAGCGCTGCCCAGGGCTCCTTGTGACTCCCGTGCTGGGACAGCAGCCTTGTCACCCGCGCAGCCCCGCGGCTCTCTGGGATGAGTTTCTCCACGGGAAGTGGAGCTGCCCATCATGGAGAAGGGAGTCGATTCCACCGAGCTGAGCCCCACCGGAACCAGCTCCTGCCCAGCCCTGAGCCTCTTGCACCGAGGGGAGCCAGCAGCTTGCCCAGAGCAGACGGGACCATGGAGGTGGGGGTCACCTGGTCTCCGCCTGCACTGCAGACAGGTGGGACCCTGTCCACACCTGCCTTGAGGGCCAGGTGGCAGATCCTCTGCACGGCCCCCTCCTCCTGCACTGCCACCACCTGCGAAGCCCCCGGCCCGCACGGCTCCTTCTCTCCCATTCAGGGTGAGCTGCTGCCCGAGCGAGGCCAGTGGCTGTCTCACACCAGGGGACCCCAGCCCGCTCTTCCACCATACATAGCTGTGCCTGGGGGCTCCGGGGACCCTGGGGGCACTGCCATGGGGGCCCAGGGAGGCAGCCCCCCTGCCAGCTCTCCTCGGCCCCCTCACACCCTCTGCCAGCACCACCTGGGTCAGGGGCCACCATCTGCCCTGCCTGCTGCAGCTCTGCCCTTCACCCTGGCACCAGCAAGACCTGCCCAGAGGCTTGTTGTGGAACACAGATTAATGCTCAAGGGCTACTTGATTGGCCCACAGGCAGCAGCAGCACCTCAGGACTCCAGCCAGCCTGTGGGACCCCCAGATGGGGCATACGTGGCATTGCCAGCCTCCAGGCCTCCTTGTCCCTCTGCCCCCACATTGCTGGCAGCTCCTCTCTCTGCCCTGCCTGGGGCTGTGGCTGCTCCATGCCCCACAGGCACACACACTTGGTCCCAAGCAGCACTGCCACGGTGGGGCTGAGGGTGCCAAGGGTGTCCCAGCTGTCACCCCCTCTTCTGTGGCCCAGGGTCTTTGCAACCCTCTCCTCCCTGTGGCTGAGGTTACTGAGGCTCCCTCTGGTCACACATGGGACAGTGGGACCTGCTTGTGGTAGGAGGCCATGCTGGGCAGCATCGTCCTGCCCGCCAGCGCCGGGCTGGCCTCACCATACACAGAGGCACCCACGGGCTTCCTGGCCCGGCAGCACCGGGCGGTGAAGCGTCTCCAGGACTCGAGTGTCTTGCCAGACCAGATCCAAACACCAGAGGTGATGCCCACCACAAGGCACATGAAGTACTTGAGCATGAAGACGGCATAGTCGGGCTTGGGGCGGTGAGGGTCCCCCGGGCAGGAGCAATTCTGCGCCTGCTCCCACGCCTCCCGGTTGTGCTGCTCGTAGATGTAGCAGGCGATGACGATGGTGGCGGGCACAGTATAGAGCACGGTGAAGATGCCGATGCGGATCATCAGCTTCTCCAGCTTGTCAGTTTTGGTGCCACCCTGCTTGATCACACTGCGGATGCGAAAGAGTGAGACGAAACCAGCCAGCAGGAAGAGGCTGCCAGTGAAGAGATAAACTACTAGTGGTGCCAGCACAAAGCCCCGCAGGTTCTCCAGGCTCTGGTTGCCCACGTAACAAACCCCAGCCACTGGGTCACCATCCACGGAGCTGAGTGCCAGCACAGCAATGGACTTGGCGCTGGGGATGAGCCAGGCAGCCAGGTGGAAGTACTGTGAGTAGCCAGCAATGGCCTCATTGCCCCACTTCATCCCAGCTGCCAGGAACCAGGTGAGGGACAGGATGACCCACCAGATGGAGCTGGCCATGCCAAAAAAGTAGAGGAGAAGGAAAACCACGGTGCAGAGAGCAGGCCCTGTGGTCTCATAATGGATGTGGTGATGCTCCGGGTTGCAAGCCACGTTGGCATGTCCTGCCACCAGCCGCACAATGTAGCCCACGGAGACGAAGAGGTAGCAAGCAGAGAGGAAGATGATGGGGCGCTCAGGGTACTTGAAACGCTCCATGTCAATGAGGAAGGTGGCCACAGTGGTAGAGGTGGAGAGGAAGCAGAGGATGGACCAGAGGCCAATCCAGAACGTGGCGAAGGTCTTCTCATCCTGGGTAAAGTAGGGCTGGTAGCAGGGGATGGCGCAGTTGAGTACCTTCCCAGTCCTGATGCGGTTGTACAGCGGATGGGACTCCCTGGAGATGGGGATCAGGGGCGCTTTGCACTTGCAAGTCTGACCACAGTCAAGCCCTGAGGGCCGCTGCCCATCCAGTGGTGTCAGGTTTTTGGCCACGTCCTTGGCGGGGCGGGTGGGCTTTCCGAAGAAAGGCGGCAGGGTGGTGGCTTCCGTGTGGTTGTATCCCATGCAGAGCACCTCGGAGTCCCCCAGCACCGGCAGGCTGTCGCAGCTCATCCTCTCGGGCCAGGCGAAGCCGTACTGCTGCATGATGGGCGAGCAGCCGGCCTTGGCCCGCTCGCAGACGGAGCGGCAGGGGGGCAGCGGCTTGGTGTAGTCGGACAGGCAGATGGGGGTGTACATGCTGCAGAGGAAGAACCGCAGGTCCGGGGAGCACTGGATCTCCACCAGCGGCCAGAACTGGTGCACCTCCAGCCCGGCCTCGTCCTGCGTGTCGTGGTTGAACTGGTTGGGCATGTAGGTGAGGTTGTAGCCGATGCCCTTGCACATCGGCACTGTGATCTCCTGGCACACCAGCGCCTTGGAGGC
>WBMV01009146.1:507586-518033 GCA_013396655.1 Campylorhamphus procurvoides | reverse complement strand
CCCGCCCGGGGCTCCCGCACCGCCCCGCCCGGCCGGCACACGGCGCTGCCCCCGCCCGGTGGGCTCGCAGTGCCGCGGGCAGCCCTGCCCGGGCCGGCCGGGGGAGAGGAGGTGGCGGTGCTGCCAAACGCAGCCGGCCCCGGGGCCGTGCGGGGATCCCGGCTCCTCGCCCTCTTGCCTGCCGGGCTCTCCTCCCGAGACCCCGGACCCTTCGCCCTTCCCAGCGCAGAGCTGGGCCGGCGAAGCGGGCAGCGGCTGCGGGAGGAGCGCAAGGCAGGGCCGGGCAGGGCAGGGCAGGGCAAGGCAGGGCCGGGCAAGGCAAGCACAGCCCGCGGTGCGGCCGTCGCTTCGCCCCCTCGGCCGCTGTCCTAGCGGGACTGGGAGCAGCGGGGCAGACCCCGCCTTGCTCGGGCGATGGGACATCGGGCCGGGTACCGGGGTACGGCAACATCTCCCCGCTGCCCTCAAAGCTGAGCCTCGGCCGCAAGGGAGCCATCCCTGCCCGGGTGCAGCCGCGGCGCTGCCACATTCCTGGCCGGGAGTCCGATCCTTTCCCGGCCCCTTCCCTCCCTGCTGCCCGGCGCCCTGGGCACAGGGGGCTCGCTCCTGCCGGGAACACCGCCGTGGCCACGCTCAGCTGCCCGACTGGGAGCAATTCCAATCCGTGCAACCGCAAACACCTAAATCGGCAGCCTGGATTTCAGCGGCTTCCCCTGAAAGCCCCGAAGCCCACGGGATGTTCAGGGCACACAGGGGAACAGACCTGCTTCAGAAGCCGGAACTGGGGGTCACAGGCTGCAGCTGCTGTGGCAGAGTCTGTTTCCTAGCCAAGTCAGAAGGCTGCTCCCAAGCCCCTTTACAGGAGCTCCTCATTCCTCAGTGGATGTGGACGGAAGGGCAGTGTGGACCGAAGTACTTGGCATCCAGCACTGGATGTGCTAGTCAAGACATACCCACAGCACATTACAGATAGCTCACATTTGGGTGCTGGGGAACACCAACACCCAATATCTCATGCATCCAAAACACCCCTATCTGCGTCTAGAGCCCACAAAGCAAAGACTCAAAACGTGACTTAGCTCCTGCCTTCCTCCTAGAGGTAAAATCTAGCTTGCCTGCTGCTCTGTGGCCCATGGCAGCACTGACTGCTGCTACCACACACCAATCGTCAGGGATTTTAAGGACAGAGACCTCATGACTATCCCTGAGACCCATTGTGTTTACACATCCACTCATCCTAGCGTGCATATCATTTGGCCATGTCAAACTTGATGCTTAAAAACTTTAAAAAAAAGAAAAAAAAAAAGAATCTCAAGTGCCTGTACCTCTTTGCTTTATGCTCTAAGTTTTGCCTCTAATAAAGCTATACATTAGAGAATTACAAGTCACTTACTCCTTTGGAAGACAGTGGCATATCCATGTAGCAGGAATCATAACTTTTAATTCTCCCCAACAATGCATTTCTATGAACTAGCAGCCCAGCAGAAAGCAATCACAGACAGTTTCATTATGGCTTTCAGTTGATTATCCAAATTATAGCTGAGAGCAGAGGGCAGCCTTTTTATTATCATTATTGCTGTACAATTAGAAAATGCTGATGAAGCTCCACAAGAGCAGAAATTCGCTTTTTTTGATGGCATTTTTCATTTTTATAAGAGTTCTCTTGGGCAATATCTTGGTTCCATTTGACACACAATGGGGAACGGGTACACAGGTGGGAAGAGAGAAGATAAGAAGAGGAAAATGGGGCAGCTCTTAATTTCAGTTAATCTATCAACTCTTGTAGCCTGGTTCAAGTTTTGCCACTCCTCCAGATGTATCTAATTCTTAGAGCCTGGCTGTAAATAATGCTGTATTTGCTACACTGGGGACACATAAAATCCAATTAAGAGCCAGGTAGACATCTGTTAGCTTGCTCTGTGCTTCTGTTTCCTTTTTGTTTTTTATGAATATGTAGCAGAGCAACCAGAACAGGATTAAATACAGTGTAAGTGCAAGTACAATTGATGGGCTTGTTATTCATCTCTTCAGTACAGTGTAAGAGTACAGTGCACCCAGCACTATTAGCGACAGAAGCTGTTTCCGCACAAAATTTACTGTGCCAAATCCCAGAGACAAAAAAAGAAAGTGCTTCCTGCCCCTAAGAAAATGCATTTTGTTGTTAAAAACCTCTTAAATTATTAGAAATTGCTTTACCTTTAATCTGTGTGCAGAAGTGTCCATGAAGCTCCACCACACTAGACAGGTCTGCTTGGGAGTTCAGCTAATCCCTGCTCCTGACTCCAGCCCAGAGGATATGGGCACAGGATGACAGTATGTGTGTCATTGCAGACACACCTTGCACCCGTGGAGGCATTTTCAGCTGGGATGCAGCGGTTCCTGGTAGAAGCAGAGAGCAAAAAGGTGAGCAATATTTCTGTATTTGGTTCTTTCACTGCTGATTGTCAGCATACGCTGTTAACCTGGACAAACTGCCTTTGTGAAGGATACTGTGACTTTTAAAAGACTTTAGAAAAGGACTAAGTGAGTTTCCTTTGTAAAGATTGGCTTGCCCTTGTTAGAGGACTCAGCAGACTTTAGCAAAGAGCTTTGCAGCCCAGACTCTGGGCAGGGACAAAGCCAGAGAGCACTGATCTCGCTCTTGGCTTTGCTAGTACCAAAGCACGGCAGGAACCTCCTGCCCCTCTTCTCACAGGAAAAGCACGCCACTCCTGGCCCTCGACCCTTCTTGCTTGAAGCAGCAAATCCCAGTTTTGTCTGCGCTGCTGACAAGTCTCCATCTCCCAGGAGGGCAGTGGTGGGGGCCCAGCACAGGTGACTCTGGTCTCCTGGTGCCAGTCACCCAGCTGGAGGCTGTGCTACCTCAGGCACTGTCCAAATTAGCAGTGACCCCTGATAACAAACTGTTTGAACGAAGAGGTGCTGGGGACCACAAGGTGGTCATGAGTGCAGGGGCAGGCAGACATCACGTTTGGCATCCTGATGCAGCCCCCAGCCAGCTCCAGCACAGCAGACACACTGTGTACTGGTACAAAAGGAGAACAATGTTTCCCCCACACAGAGGACTGGTTGCACTAAGACAGGTGTGCTTCTGCTGCCACCCGTGGCAAGTGTTTGCCTTCCCACCTAAGAGCTGCAAGGCTGCAGGCTGCGCATGCTGCAAACCCCAGCATTGAGACTGACCTCAGGCAACAGTACCTTGGGGGGCTCCTAAATAAGAGACTAAGGTCCTTGCTGCACAGGAAGGAGAGACCCATCAGGCAGGGAGACAGAGGGGCTCTTAGCTTTTTGTGAGCAGGCAGGACAGAGTGAGAATCACTGCTGGCATTTGCAGAGGGAGCCTGGCATCCAAATCCCACCAAAGAGCAATGGCAGCAGGGCCAAACATTTTCTCATGTGCCCAGATCATTTAAAGACTGTGGCCTGTGGACAGGAATTCAAATTTAAATAATTTGAGTGCTTTTCACCATGAAGGCCTTGCTGAAATTCCCTTCAAAATCCTAGCTTACATCAATACAATTTGTTTTTACAGTTGCCCGTATAATTACACACCTTAACATATTGCAGGAAAACAAAGCCATGCCAAGCTGTAATCATAGCCAAAGAGCTACATGGAACTAGGCAACTTCTGAGTGAATTAATCAAAAACAGTGACACAGACTTCACAACACCTGCCACAAGTGCTGGAGTTTGTAAAATGCTACCAGAAGTTCAGGTAAAAACCAAAGTAAAATCAGGAAGAGTGGCTGCATTTAAAAGTAATCTTTCCAGACTCATCAGTTATTACTTAACAATATTTGTACATATAAGTGCACATAAAATGCACATAATTAGTTTTCTTTGGTGTCCCCAGGCACTGGGACCCCTTTCTGTGAGGCACAGTTGCCATACCAAAGGGATGTTCCTGTCCTGCAGTGCCACCACCACAGCATGCAGAGGCA
Organism: Campylorhamphus procurvoides; assembly: GCA_013396655.1. Lineage (NCBI taxonomy): Eukaryota > Metazoa > Chordata > Aves > Passeriformes > Dendrocolaptidae > Campylorhamphus > Campylorhamphus procurvoides. Next base: position 514,092 of record WBMV01009146.1, on the reverse strand, counting down.
GGATCAGGGCCCTGGCCCAAAGGTGCAGGAGGGTTGGTGAGGGGGATGAGGACAGGTTTCTGCCAAGCCACAGCCATGGCTGATCTTCAAATCTCCTTGCTGTGATTCACACAGTGCTGAGATAAGAGAAAGCACTGAAATTGCTTATATTTTATTTTCTGAAATGTCTGAAATTTTACAGATATGTAGTTTTTGAAACACATCATGTTAAGCTTTTTTTCTTTTTTCTTTTCTTTTTTTTTTCACAGGCCCTTGAAAAGAAAACAGTCCCCATAGTGAGGTTGACATGATAAATTAGCATGGCCCTGGCAAAGCCCTCACTCTTCATTGGGCAAATACTTATTTATGGACTTTCAAATTGTGGCTTATGTAACAGCCCGGTGACTGACTTTCAAAAAACCTCCTCCATGTATTGACCTGATAGAGCCTAATGGGTCCTTCAGAGCAATTAGGATTTATTGTGTTAGCGTCTATTGTGAATAGGGACCATTTTAAAAACATGTGTTATTTACCCAGAAAGCAGTAATGACTGTTTAAATACAGTTAGATTGTTTCTGAAACTCTTGCTGCTTTATACATTGCAAAGAAGTTACTCCTTTCAGAGTTAAATACTTTGCTCCACTGGGATTTCCAAGCAGGGTGATTGTATTGCACACATATTTGTATGCTTGTAGTTGTAAGTGAAACAAGCTCTCAGGAAAACCACAAAATGAGCAGCCTCAAAGTATGGAATCTGAGATTTTCTTCCTCAACCAAGGGGCCAGTGCTTGCCACTCTAGCAGTCTGAGCAGCTTAGGCCTTTTCCTAGCTGAGAAAGCAGGACATTTCCCAAGAACCACACGAGTTTTGCCCTGTCTGATCTGAAAGTCCAGCAAAAGTGACCTTAACAGCCACGAAGCTGTGGTTTGCCCCGTGGCACATCTATCCCTCACCTGCACCGAGGTGGGACCATCACCACTTCCCTGTGACCTGCTGGGGGCCAGCATGCAAAAAGACAAATGTTGGCTTCTAAAGATTGGTGCAGACATGAGAAGCCTAACCCACCCAGGCTCCTGGCTTTACCAGCTTTGACTCTGACCTCATGAGTAAAACAAAGCCCCAGCTCATACATGGGAGCTATCACCTGCCTCTACGAAATAATAATAAAAATATAGACTAATTACCACTTGATTTATCTTCACACCAATGCTGTTCTGATCAACACTCTCTAAAGAGGCATTTCCTTTTTCTGCCCTTTTCCTGCACTCTCCTTTGCTGAGAGACCTTCATGGTGAAACTGCTGAAAGCAGTTCAGCTTTGGCAAAATGCTTTCCCTGTCCTGTTTCAGATCACAACCTTTGGAAACTTGTTTATATTTGCTTGTTTTACACCAAAATTAAAATATTATCTGTTACAGTTGTAGCACCTTATTTCCACAGACAGAAGTACTAAGCAGTTTTCCACTACAGCAAAAAGAAAGAGAGTTTAGAGGAATCTCTGGCTGAAAATATTGTGGCAAATATTTCAGAGTTAGGATGCAAGTTTGGCCAATGAGCAAAATCCTCTGGAGAACAAAGTCAAGCAACCTGGACTGAAGCTAGCTGAAACTTGGAATTTCTGTTCTATGGAAAATTCCAACATTAAAAAACAATGTAAAACAGGCAAGCTGCCCACGCTTTTGAGAAATCCTGCAGCATCACGAAAAGTTAGGAGGATTCTTGTCACAACGTGTGAAGTCCTAGAAGCCCCATGCCCAGGGAGGTTGTGAGGCCACAGGATGGGGGCCATGGAAACCCTGGGGGGCCAGGATCTTGCTGGGAAACTGATCAGAATTCAGCTAGGAATCTGCCTGGTGCATATTTGTCCCTTAGGTCCTGTCTGGCTTTCAGAGAAAGTTGGTCAGTCAAAACAGAAATTTTTCCAAGAAACTTTCTGTCTCTGCTGAACTGGCACTTTACAAAGAAACTGCTCTTAGTTTGAACATCCGCAGTTACGGGTGGTCTCTCCTGGCCTTAAAATTCTATGAATTGGTGCAAAACATATGATAACAACTGTCATTGTTAAAAGAAACTTCAGTCTGTGGTCAGAATGGTTCAAATTCAGCCAGGCCTTTCCAGAAAATACAGCATTTCATATAATCAAAATAGGTTTCAAACACATAAACCCGTTCAACTGCATTTCTTCACTAACCTCTCAAGGTGCTGTAATCAAGATTTTCCAGATGCAGTGATTCTGGACTCTCTTGAGGCAACCTTAAGGGATCTTTATTTCCAGAAATTGGACTCCTTTACAACACGCCACATTGCACACTCAAGATCAGAAGCAATCAAAAATCGCACATTTGAAAGCTTTATGCTGTATGTGTACTTATCTATAGTACCCTAGAAAGAGAATGTTCATATACAATACACACATGCTGTGTTTTCATGTTTCCATGAACCAGAAAGTATCAAAGTCAGAGACCTCCTGAAACAATGCCCTCTCCCTGACCTTTTAGGCATTCTTGCTAAGATCAGGCACTTCAGATTTTCCCTATCTGCTTTTGACGTCCTTGAAGTGCTTGACACAGGGCTGGAGGAATATTTGGAGCTAAGATTTAGTGAGTCATGTCATTCACATCAAATGAACCAAATTAGGCTGAAATACACATTTAATAATACCCTGCATAATCAACACTTATTGGACACAAGTAAAAAGAGCCAGAAACAGACGAAAAGGCAATTAGCACTAGCTGGAACTATACACGTTTTGATTACTTCCTTCTGCAGGTCATTCATGGGATAATGTAATACACAGGTCCAAGTGATTTTGGAAAGGATGTTGCTAGCAACCTTCACATTCAGGTATTAGATGTGAGGAATTAACATATGCAAGTGACCCCTACATGCTGTAGTGAAACGGAAACAAGGAGCAGGATCTGCAACAGGAGCCAGAATTGTTTTTTTCCAGCTCAGGACTGAGGGGTTGATTTCCCAGCTCTCTGTGACCATAAGGGCAGGGACTAGTGTCACTGAGTTGGAGTACATCATGAGATTTGCTGGCCAGAAGAAGGAATCCATCCTCTAAATCCTGTACCTCACTGCCGTGTGTAGCAACATCAAGGACACAGTGAGGTTACCCTGCTTGGGATATGCCTTGGTGATTCCACAAGTGCTAGCACGGAGTTGCCAAAAATATTTGATGACCAGGTTGTGAAGTCCTCTTACGGGCTCTTTTCACCAAACTGATACAATCAAACTGATTTTGTATAAGCAAGAAGCTGACAAAAAAGGTGGCACAACTGCAGCAGAGATGGGGTTCACATGGGAACCTTCATCATGGCAGGAAAATAGTAGAGTAGCTTTTGGAGTTCTCCAAAACTCCCACAGATTGGCACTGCCATTCCCCCAGCCATTACACCGTTGTGAGGCAGACAGGATTCCACTGGGTGCACTCAGAGAAATTACTGTGCCAGCTTCCACCTGTGCCAAGTGCTGATGTACCTGCAGTACAAACTGCTCTTGGGCTGAGCAGCCACAAAACACAAAAAAATGGGAAAAAGTATAGGAATTGTCCTGTTTTTTGCAGACAGAAAATGTCTGTGATTTGCCCCTGTGACCACAGAGAGACGGGAAATCAACCATTCAGTCCTAAGCTGGAAAAAGACGATTCTAGCTCCTGCTGCAGATGCTGCTCCTTGTTTCTGTTCCATTGGAGCACGATACTGACAGACTCTGGCACTGTGCTGCGGGGTGCAAGGCTGATTGTCCTGGAGACAAAATCTTCTGATAGACAGGCAGTCTGGAGGGGAACAAGGCAGATTCCTTAGCTGGGCTGGCCTGGCTGCATCCTGACAGGACTAAACAACCCTCTTTGGAGGCAGAAGGGAGAAAGCAAGGTGAGAAGACAGTGTAATCCTTTCAACTGAGACTCTGCCAAGGATGTTGCTAATTAGCAGAGAGAGGATGTGTTGCGGCTGGTGAGAGACAGACACGTTCTGTGTTGCGAGACAGTGCCTTCAACCAGCTCTATCTGTGAGACACATACACTGTGAGCTCCCTGATCGTATTTGTATTGTGGGAACCGTCCCAGCGACACCAGCTGAGTCCTTGATGCCCGCTGTGCTGCCCACAGCCTCATGTGAAACCCATGATGGGATTCCAGACAGACAAAGTATCTTGGTTGTGAATTTTATTTTCACTGTTCTAATACAATCAAACCTATTTTTGTATAGACATACAGAGTGGTTGTGGCTTCCAGGTCATGGAAATAAACTGCTACTGGAGCAGCATCTGCATTTCCTAAGCTATCTCTTGTGTATCTAAGAGATAGGAGAGTGTTGTGGTTGTAGCTAACAGAGGAAACAAGGTATTTTCAACCTCTACCAGAAGGGAGATTGTGGTCCAGAACTCTGTGTGCGTGTAGGTATCTCACACCCTGCAGTTTGGAAACATTTCCAGCTGAGACCACTAAATTTGGTCAGTTGATGTCTGCTCCAATACATATGGAGCTGAATCTGTAACAGCCCAGTTTAAGTTTTTGGGATTGTGTGTGGTTGTGCTTGAGATGAGCACCCCTGTTTTCAAGGATAGTTGAAATGCACATCTATTATCTGAGAAGAACTCACTAACTAACCATCAGGCCCCGCAGCTTTCTTCCATACATTTTACATAGATTCCTGGACAACATAAAAGGAATAATTCTCAATTTTGTGTCTCTGGGTACTTTCCATTTGGGCTAAGATGCCCTGAATGTCTCCTCAATATTTAAGCTTGTTTACACGAGGTCAAACCTGCCTTATGGCTCTTTTAACCTGGTGTGTTCCCAAGGCATAGCTAACAGATATGAGAGGAGAGACATGGAGGTGAGTGATTGCACTGTGCAGACTTTTGTGGAGAAGGGTGGGCAAGGTTTGGTCTTCAGCCTGAGCAGATTTCTCACCATTAGTAAGCTGACAGCGTTGCTACCAAGATCTTTCACAAAATAGATGGTAAAAACCTGCCCAGGTGATTATTTTATGAGCCAAGAGGGAAAAACAGAAGCAAAAGAGGACAACAGCCCTGACCTCCAAGCGTCTGCCGTGAGAGGAGGGACAGACCACAGACAAACACAGTCCAGCCTCAAGGTGCGTCGTGCCAGGCTGCAAAAAGGGACAGGGCTGGTTTAAAGGCTCCTGACACGGGCACGGTGCTGACTCCAAAACCAGCCCCCTGTTCTGGCTGCAAAGTAGGTCCTGTAATTGGCTAGGAGCTTTAGAGAGTGAAATCCAATTTACCTGGCACAAAGGGGGGCTGTGGGCGGCGTCCCCAGGGCCGGTGGGTAAGGCAGGGCTGCCCGTTCCCAGCCCGGGCTGCTCCCCTCCCGCCCCACCGGGGCAAGGGGGAAGGGGCAGCCCTGGCAGTAAGTGCAGCAACAATTCACTGGAGAGCCACCGTGCTCTTTGCAGTTTGCCCACTAATTACTATTAAGCCCTGGTTCCTTTTTGTGTTCCAAGGGGCGGCTTCAATGTGGCACTGCTTCTTGGGCCTTTCATGCGGCTGGGCTAACCCCTGAATAGCAGGCTCACCCCCCTCGCTGCCTCTCTCTCCCTTTTTATTTCCCCCTTGTGCTTTTCTGATAGTATTTTCTGTCCATGTTGTGTAAGGCCCTAAATGAATCTTGACTGCCCCTACAGCCGACTGGAGACGCACAAAGGCGGCCCATTCCAGTGGCCACAGCGCCATTGTGTGCCCTAACAATGCACTAATTGGCGGTGACAATTGTGCGGCTGGGGGAGGAGAGGGGCCGGGGGGGCTGGCGCTGCCACACGGGACACGGGCCCTTTCCAATCACTGAGGCGGGCCAATAAAAAAAAGAAAATATATTTAAAAAAAAGAAAAATAGGAGTGTGAGGAGCGAGGAACACGCTCTGCCCCGCGCCTGTGGTGCGTGCGTGCCCCTGCCAGCCCAAGGTGCACCCGCAAATTCCTGCAGGGAAGGGCAAACCAAGTCCTTTCGCACGCGTGGGTCTGCGGGGAACGACACGAACCCAAAGGGGCACCTCCATCTCCCAGGCTGGCTCACCGTACCGGGCACTGAAGAGCCCCTGTGATGAGGACACCGCCGAGACACTCGTGGGAAAAGGTGCCACACAAAGCCCAGAGGAAGCTGGCGGAGCAGCGCTCTGCTCTGGGTACACGTGGAGAGAGCGCTCTCCTCATCCTGAACCGAGCTCCTCCACACAGCCGTGCTCGAGTGCAGTGTCTGACAGACTGTTCTGCCTCTGACGGGCTAGTGTGTTTTTACATGGACCAGGGCAGAAATTAATTACTCTCTCAAAGGTACCACAAGCGTGACTGAGGCAATTTAACCCCCCGAGGCAGAGTTACCTTGAAGGCGGACAAGAAGCAATCAGCAGAGGCAGCTTTCTGCCGCAGCTCCAGCAGTGCCCCCTCACACCGTGCCCAGCGCCCCCTCACACCACGCCCAGCGCCCCCTCACACCGTGCCCAGCGCCCCCTCACACGGTGCCCAGCGCCCCCTCACACCGTGCCCACCGCCCCCTCACAC
>WBMV01009146.1:311985-507568 GCA_013396655.1 Campylorhamphus procurvoides | reverse complement strand
CCTCACACCACGCCCAGCGCCCCCTCACACCATTCCCAGCGCCCCCTCATACCATTCCCAGCGCCCCCTCACACCGTGCCCACCGCCCCCTCACACCATGCCCAGCGCCCCCTCACACGGTGCCCAGCGCCCCCTCACACCACGCCCAGTGCCCACACGAAATGGCGGACACAGCCCTGGCTCGCTCTGCAGGGCAGGGCTGTCCCCACCGTCCCGGCTGGCATTTCTGGGCAGCTGGGGGGCATTCGGAGGAGCGCTCAGGGACTGACAGAGGGACTGACAGCAGAGGTGCGGGAAAATGGTGACATTTCTCCCTGCCTGGACAGCAATGGCCTGACCAATCTGCACCCCGGGGGAGCCAGCCTGAAGCCCAGATACCCAGTGGTCGCCCAGCAGAGGGTAGACAAAGCTGTGCCTGGGGGTGCCTGCTGTGCAGCCCTTTCCATCTCAGCTTCACCCAGGCTGTAAGCCTGGCTGCTGGTCCCGCTCCTTGTCCGGACTGCCTCTCTGTTGCCCTTCATCCTGCCTGCCTCTCCTCTTCCTTGCCTCCCCATCCTGCCGTGCCTGGTTCCCTCCCCTCCAAGTCCTTCTTACTGGTGGTGGTAATTCTTTGTCTAGTTCCAGCCTGCTCCTTTTCTGCTCCCTCAATAAAGTCAGTATCTGAGACCCCACCTAAGGAGTTGTGTGCCTGAATCTCGCCTTCAGAGCAATCAACTTAAAAATAACCTGGTTCCAGTTTCCAACAGGACTGTAACACAGTGGGATGCGAGGACAGGGTGTCCTACAGCACTGCACGGGGGGCTCTTGGCAGCCGGGGAATGAACTTGGGCCACATCTCCAGCAATGAAAGCAACAGCAGGTGCCATGGGTCTGAGGTGTTTGTGGTCACTCTAACACCTGCCAGGCCTCAGCATGGGCCAACCCAGTCTCAGGCTGAAATTCAGCAGCAGTCAGCCCACAGACTCCGAGACCTGTCCCACTGTGAAGTTTGCCCTGCAGTCTGCAGGCTAATGTATCTGACAAGGGAGGGACAGATTTCACCTTTACTCATTAGATCTTAAGATAAAATCTGGGACAGAAAATGGCATGGACAATGAGAAAGAAGTATGTAAGGTTCATCCAGTTGCCTGGGCTCTAAATTAATTCAGACAGCTAACAGACAGGGGGTCAGATGGTAAAGTGGTCAACACCGACCCATGTGTTTTCCAAACAGCTCCTATCATCTCCCTGAGAGAACAGTGAAGAGCAGCAGGTGTGGAGCACTCTGGTTCCTGACAGAGAAAGCAAGGCAAGCCAGGCCAGCTGCAACAGCCATATTCATGAAGGGCTCTGAAAGGTCCCTTCTTGACAGAGGTGCTTCTCTTATTTGAAGCTGACTGATTTTTGAGCAGCATTGTCCCGAGCAAGGTCAGGAAGCAGGTAATTCTCCCAGCCCTTGCAGGACAGCTGTGGGGCTGCTATGATGGGGAACACTTCTGCTAAATGCCTTGATGAAAAAGAATTACCTCCTGCATTTGGAAAGAAGCAGGAAAACACCTTCCCTAACCAAAGAACTACATTGGAACCACCTCTACTGTAAGACTAACAAGTCCCATGTATTGGCCTGGCTTGGAGAAGAAATCCTGCCATAACCTCATGAAGAGCAGAGACAAAGTGCAGGGAGGACAAAACTGGAGACCCAGGGACAGGCAGGCCCCGTGCCTGGATCTAAACTCCCTGGTGCTCTGACTGATTGAGACTGGCATTTCAGTTTGGTCCACTACATATAAACACTGAGCTCAGCTGAGAAATCTGGTCCTGCAGCCAAAACGTGGAGGGGAAGCCTACTGTGAGCCCAGTATGAGAAGCAGAGTTGCAACAGCCTAGAGCTGGCAGTCCACAGAGTTCAGGGAAGGCTGTGTAGAAACCCTGGGACATTGAAACTCTTGGCCTTTTCACCTCATGGCCATCCTAAGCACAGTATTTTTCTTAATGTAATCTCTCAGATTTTATGGGTCAGCATTTCTATGAAACACCACAGGACACTCCTGCTGCTGGGAAGAACCCCCATCTCTCTCTATTCATTGCAAGGTGGACTTATCAGCTGTGAAAGGCTCCTATAATTTGGTGGTGGCAATGTCCTCCCTGACACAAAATCACTAGTTACCTGCTTTAAACATAGTAAATGTGCTTCTGCTTGCCCTCCCTAAGCATGCCTCCACACAACTCCTACTGACAGCTATGGAAACATTCCCATGGATTACCACGGATGCTGGAGGAGGGCCTTATATAGCGAGACTTCTCTGCCTCCCCTTTGCCCTAAGCCCTTCACAGAAGTACTTTATTGTTTTATGACAGCGCAGTAACACTTGACATAAATCTGTAAGCTCAGCTAACAATGTCAATACTGTGTAAATACCTACAGTAGAGACCTGTATTTTATTATGCTTTTGCCCTCTTTTACCTTTTATCACCCAGGGTTAACTCTGAGCTAGATGCACCTGTATTTCACAAGGAATCTGCCCATTTTATACACTGCTACAGCTCATGCCTCTAAACACTGAGATCCCAGTTCTGGTTCTTCCACAAACTGCAGCTTTCATTGGAACCAGCAAAGCTTGGATCTGTTTAAAGGATCAATCATGTTGTCTATTAAATGAGAGACAAGTGCTCTTCAGAAATGCAGAGTCCAACCCAGAAGAGGACATTTTGCAATATGTACACAACAAACAATATTCACCAGTGTCACAGGCAATTGCGTGCCAGTGTCTGATGACAGAATGGTGCTGGGGTCTGTTTTCCATCCTAACCTTGTTCCCATGGGATTCTATACCCCCTGCTCTCAGAAATCAGTGGGATCACTTGAGGGGAAGGTACAAGTCAGTGGAGAGACACTCCTTGTGTTTCGTGACCTAGTTGGTCACTTCAGGTATTTGCCTGTAGTGTCAATCAGAAATGAGATTAATTTATAATCTTTAGTGCTAGAAAAACACTTTGGACTGAACTGCTCCATGCACACTGATTACATCTATTACTTCCTTACACAGATTCAGCAATTTGCACTTTCTTATTTTTAAACAATACTTTACTAACAATTCCTTCTTATTCACCTCTAAATATATCATATTGTACTGACATGATAAATACCTCTGAACTTTCAAGTCAGTAAAAGTTCAGCCCTTAACACAAGTTCTTCTTATCTGACTTTTCTTGCTTTCCACATGAGCCTTACAACTTCATTTTTAATATCTAAATGAATGCTAATGACTTGAACTCAATTATAGAAAATCCAGAGTCACTTACTATAAATAAGAGATTGACTTTTCAGCATGTTTACAGCCTCAGTGCCAAGTTTTATATTTGTCTACACTTAAAATGCATGGAATTTACTCCTGCTTGCCTTGTAGGCTTTGTCTGGTTTTAATTGTGACACTTGATTATCTGAGATGCTTTTCACCACCTTCTCATAATGGTAATACTCAGGCCTCTACATGGGACCACTGTTTTGGAGAGTATTTAGTTAAACAAGAACTCCTTTAACAAGACAGTCCGGATCTACGTACACACACTCCCAGAATATTTTCATTTGCCCTCAGAATTCTTTCACTGAAAAAGTATGGTAAGCCTCAGACCGGGAATGTCCCTCTCCGTCCCTAAGGAAAGGAGGATGGAAGCTCCATTTGGGTTATTCTGTTACTGTACTGTAATCAGGATTGTATCATACATGGACACAGGAATGATGTTATGGAAAATGTTAAAGAAAAAACTAACTTGTTCCTTGGGCATGGAGCACAGTTCTGGTCAAGGGGCTTGTACTATTTCATTTATTTTAGACAGTGTCCTCAGGACTTCAAAAACTTTTGGATACTGTCACTTATTCCTGAAAGAAGAGCTGCATTCCAGTTCCACCACCTTTTAGAAAACCAGTCAACTTCATGTCTTCAACCAAGTGTTTTTAATTTTGGATTATGAGCTCAAAGGGTAGCTTTTCATAAATAAACAGTCCTGACCTTTTGGAGAAGAGCTGGAGCTTGGATTGGCATGCTCTTCCCAGGGCTCCCTAGGCCCCATGGTCTCTGTGTGGATGCCTCTTCCCACCACCTCTTACAGGGTGAAGAGGGGACGTAGCAATGAAAAGGGAAGGAGGTGTCATAACAGAATTTGCTCACCTTGTAAAGCAAATAAGGAGGAAGAGAAGGCCTTGCACATGGTTTTCTTGTGCAACTTGTGTGGTCTTCGTCAAAAATTAACTCCCTGCTTGTAGCTGATTTCATCACAGGCATGAAGTGCAAAGGTTCCTGCAGGAGAGAGGATTGACATTCCTGATGGATTCCGGTCTTTCTGATGCAGGGCAGAAAGACAGTGAGGGAGGGGATATATCCTCCTCTTTGAAAGCTGCCAGAGCATAGGGCTGGGTGTGGATTTCCCTGGGGGCTCTCAGGCAGGGGGTTTAGGCCCATGAGCTCCAACATGGCTCAGCACTGCAATCCTTGGTCACTAGATCCATGGCTTCAAGGAGCTGCAGAAGCAACCAAGAAGAGCAGGAATCATGCCTCCTCCTACATCCATCGGTGGGGGAACCCTTACAACACAGGCAAAATCCTGCCCTTCCAGCCCCTCAGTGGTCCTTTCAGCTGGGAGATGCCTCCCTTACTTGGGATTTAAGGCCCTGAGCTTGGACCCTTCTGGCAGAGGTCCATGTGACAGCCACACAGTGTGGAGCTGCCTCCTGAGTGCCTCCCAGGAGCTCTGCAGCCAAAGGTGCTTGAAAGCCACAGCTTCCAACAAGCTCCCCTGGAAGCTTTTGAGGGGGTCAGCACCATTAAAAATCCAGGAATTTGTGGCTTTCCAAAAACACTTAACAGATTTAACCAGCAATCCAAACCCAAAGAGCCTGATACAGATATTGACTAATTCCAGAGCCTCCTGGCTGAGACCCAGGAACAGGGAGTATAGTAATTTCAATAGATTTGGAAGATTTTCACCAGCAGATTAGCGTTTTTAAGAAAACTATCACTCTTCCAAAGCTTCTCTTACCCATGGTACAGTGCCCACCAGAAGGCAAATTAAAAAGGACAAGTAACTTTTTTTTAGTGTTTATTCAGAGTTGCCTTTATACACGAGGGACTGGTGCTCTGATGCTGTCACAAGTGAACCCAAATAAACCCTGCTCAAGTGTCAACAAGCAATTCAACTCAGTGAATTCATATAACATTATTATACATCAATAATAAATTAAGACTATCACCTAGAAATTGCAGATAGTTTAAAAAAATCCATGTCAAAAGTAAAAAACCCCAAAACAATGCAAACACAAGAACAATGGAACACACGTAATGATGTTGCAAATAAGTTAAAAGGGAGCACACACACACACTAATGGTTTTCCAAAAACTCAGGTGCACTGCCAGCAATGCTAAAATTCACTGCAAATGCTGCAGGTGAGCTGGTGCTTCGGCAGAAAGGAAAGCCCAGGCTGCCAGGGGCTGCACCAGCCCCCGCACTCTGCTGCTCACACCAGTTCTTCCCTGGATTTTATCTGCCTCCACTGAACTGAAGTTGTTTTGGAAGCTGCCTTTATCAGTAAATATCCATCAAACACACATTTTGCTCATGACTTACTTTTGCTTAGCTCAAGTACAGCAGGGACTGGCATAAGCTAACTTGGTATCACAGGTATCAATGGCATTAAAAATCAGCCTGAAAGCACACTTGAGTTTAAGCAAAATTGACTTGGTATACAAGTGCATAAGCAAACCTCAAACAAATCCTTTTTGCACCAAAACAATGCTGTATATTAAAGGATTTATATTGGTTTAACATGTGGATCAGACAGGAATAAATAAATAATTGAGCCACTGACACTTGTGCATGTAGACAAAGTCAACTACACTTTGGTCCTAGACAGCTGACAGCTCTCCAGGCCTGGATATCTCTGATGCTGACCACAAGTGGCACTTTTGCAATTTGGATTAATGGCCACCCTAAGGAATTTGGGCAAAATTCACATTTTAAGATATGACTCAGGCCAGTGTGGGCACACCAGGCTTTTCAAGTAAGGAAGGACTCCGCACATTATCTTCCAGGCTGCCTCCTCACTGTACTGCTAAAATGCAGTGACAGCACTGCCACTGTCAAACGGGATTCAGGCTACTGGCATCAAATGTGGACTTGTAAAATCACAGTCAGTATGGGCATGTGCTCCAGGCTGACACACGCCATATACTTCAGCAAATAATGCTAAAATTTAAGCAGGTTAACCCTCTCTCTAAGGTAAGGCTGACCAAACCCTCATTGGGTTAGCCTTTAGGGAACCAGGCTGCATTAAAATTGAGCTTTGAGGAAAAGCCTTCACTCCCACAGCACTGGATCCAGCTGTGCATGTGAGTAGGAAGTGCCATATGAGAGTTCCTCACCACGTGGCATGGACTGGCCAGTGATTCCAGGAGGAACTGCATGTGACCTGACCCTGTTTTCATTCCCAATACTTGCTGTTATTATATATGCACCTCTTCTGAAGGTCTTGCATAAGCACAATTGCATTTCTGGCTGAGAAGCCCATGAAGTCTCAAAAATATAGATAATAAAAGCCAACACCATCTCCATGCTATCCTCTCTCACATTGCCTTCTCGAAGCATAGACAGTAAACAAGTTTTATGCTTACCATTCCTAGCAAGATGGAAACTGTCACGAACAAGGGTTTCAAGCTCCAATGCCAAACACATTGCATCATGGCAGAGCATGATTATTCACTTTTGAAAATTTAAGGCACCAGAATAAGCAAAAGTGAGGAGTTCCCATGCAGCTTAGTGTCTTCAGAGCTGGTATATGCAGCCTGTAGAGCTCACTTCATGATGGCAGAACAAGCAAACTGATTTACTCAGCTGCTCCTGCAAAAGAGCAGGCACAGCCATGGGAGAGTTTCAGTTTAAGCCTACAAGTTAATTGAACAGCAGATGCAATCAGGAAATCCAAAACAGGAATATAGAGGCTAATATACAGTACTGTAAGGCACTCCTACTGGGAAGGGAAAATTGGAAGGCAAATTACGAAGGAGAGAATGATTGGACTCAACTGGTTCAAAAACAACACAATGAGCTATGAAGCTCCAAGTCTGGCTGTAGACTCAGCACTGTGAGTAGAGACAGGGACAGAAACAGTGAGAGAGAGGAGAGACTGGCTTGCAGTTGAGCAGCAGGAAAAAAAGTGAGAAAATTATGATATTTGATTAATTTCTTTTATATATATCAACAGTCAGCTGCAATCCAGGCAGTGACCTTGAGAAGCCTGGGAAAATTGGTGGCCTCTGTTGCTACAGGGAAAAAGCAAAATTCAACTGTGCAGCTTCTCCATTTCATTTCATTTCAAAAAGACATCCTCTGCTTTTCAGAAAAATGTTTTAGGACATTACCATCAATCCCTTATAATATACACATCATTCTGATAACAAGAGAAGCTTTGACAAGAGGAGCTCTAGAAGTACCCTGATGGTTCACTCCTAACAGGGCCCTCAGAGTGAGTGGAGTACTGTGAAAAACTCAAGTTCCTCACCAAAAAGTACCTTCCCTCACAACTACCAATTCCTATCATCCCAGCAGCGAGCTCATATTGGTATGTGCCAGCCAGGATATTTTGTCACATCACAAACCCATCATTTTCCACAACCTAAGACCAAAGAATAAGGGAAGAGAAAGATTTCTACACAAGAATTACAAATTTCTTTTTTTATAGGTTGATAATATAAAATAGCTGCAGTTTGCATCCCCTAGGTAGGTCCTTCTTTCCATTAAAGGAAAGGTAAATGGTTAGGGTAAAGATGAAAAGAAACTTGAATAAGGATCTCTGCAGTGTCCTAGATTAAAATAATCTCAGACTAACAAATATAAGTACCTGTAGAGCATGAAGCTATAGTCCACTGCAGTGAGGCTTCCTATTTCTACACTGATTACAAGTTTTGTTCAAAGCAAAAGCAGTAACAGGATTACAGATCAATTCCTCCTCAGTCAGCTATGAAAGCATCTTCTCTCTGAAGGAGACAAACAGCATATTTTATTCTTGGCTCACAGTGAAATGCCACTGTTCAAATTTATAATTATAATACATCAAATCATCTGTGTGTGGGGGGGGCAAGAGAGCTGGGCAATGTGCAAAGACCCCAGGAAGTTTTCCAGCCAATGCTCATCCAGAGGCCTCAGAGCAGGGCCCCGTGCAGGCTGTGGCTGCAGGATGGGCAGAGCAGCAGTGGGGACCAGCACACAGCACGGTCAGTGCAGCAGAGACAGCCATGCACAGGTGCAGCATCCACTGAAACCCAAACCCAAACCACCGACAGCACCCCGGGCTCAGTCTCTTGCTCACAGATGGCTCTTGCAAGAAAACGGCCCTTTTAGAGCCAGGTCTTTTGAGAGTTAATAATTGAGCAGTAGTTTCAATTTATTCTTTTGCCTTGCAGTCCTGAAAAATGAATAGGGCTTCTTCCTACTGCATTGGCACCTTCCGAGGGCAGGATCAAGCCTTTCATTTTGCTTACAAAAAGCAGTGACAAAAGACTTTATCTTGCCCATTAATATGGAACAGCTTTTTTTTGGATACGAGCTAGGCATCCCTGAGAGGACAGCATCTTCCACATTAAGGTCTGCTCCTATAGCTTTACTTTTCCAAAGTAGAAATGAATGTGTATTCATTTTAGGAACTAGCTGTTTTACAACAACATTGGATTTTAAAGCAATTAATCTGATCTGTAATGTACAGTATCCTTTTACATAAAGCTCTGGGCACTGACAGCATATGGTAACAACATGCTTTTGCTCTTTGTCATTAGTAATGGCAGTGGTTTCAGATCCATGACTAATTCCAGCAGTTTTGCCAACACTATATTCTTTTTTTTTTCTTTTTCTGTAAATCTGTTAACAAAGAAACTGTTCTGTAATACCTGTACACACCCAGAGCAACTCCAATTATGTTGTTACTCCAGGATTCAGTTCCAACATCTAACCACACACATGACTGGTACTTTAGAGATCAGGACATCTGTCAAAGTAGGTAACAGTCTGCAATGCCTGAACCCAGATTCCATTTTTGACAGTGCACACAAGCAGCTTTCTCTAAACTGAGCTGGACATGAACCAGCACTGGAAGGTATCTTAAATACCAGAGCATGATGATATCAAAAGCACCCCCATTTTTTCTTTAATGACCTAACATCATGTCCACAGTTAATTCAAAATAGTACCCACCAGATTCTGGCAGTTTCAGAGCTACTGGCTTTGCCACAGGACTCGTTGTAGTGACACATGCAGAAAAACATGGGAGCGTACTGTTTATTCAGCCAGTACCAGTGCAGTTCCTGTTTGCATGACTAATTCCACAATACTTCCCCAGTGTTTGCATTTCTGAACACACAGGGAATTCTTCATGTGGGAATGGATTTGCAAGGAACATTATACCTTTAAGGGTGATAGCCAAAAGCAAGTCATTTCACATAAGGAACAGTGAGCTGAGACAGAGACACCACTGTGTAGGGGAAGTATTAATTTTTGTGACAAAGGTGCATGATTCACCAGGTTTATTAAACATGGGAATCCCTATAGTACTTTGCCAAGAACATAGAAAAACCCTCACTTCCTTCCAAAGAATCCCACTGAGAGAAGGACTTCTGGAAAAGAAAGGCACTGGTTGTCTAATGTATACAGATATAAACATGCTTATATATATATAGTAGTTGCACTCACATTTGAGAAAGCTCAGATTAAGCTACTTTTTCTTTGACTGGAGGCTGGAAAAGGTAACCACTTATACTCCAGTACAAGGCAACTCACTGTAGCATTTTACCTTTGAACGTAAGTATGATGCGCCCTGCTCTTTCATTTAAAATACTATAGCAATTAGTGAGATGCTTCAATGATCAAGACTGCTTTCTGCCTTGAATACAACAGTCTGAAGATTATATAGGAAGCAAAGATCAGTATTCCACGCTTTCACAAACCTGTGTGAGAGGAGAGGAAAAATACATGCAACTGGCTTTTTTCTCCTGAAACTGTATTAGCTTTCTGTATATAGATGTGTGTGTGCATATATATAGGTGACTGCTTTCATATGGATGTAATACACACATCACTGAAGGATGTGGAGAGAGTTAAGAGTGTGGACTGGAGGGAGGATGATCTCTAACTGCTCACTGGAGGTGAACTCGAAATTAATCAAATATACTGCCAGTGATTGACACACTCTCCCCAGTTAAATCCATCATGTACTTCCCTTTCACAACAGAAGTAATTCACTGTGGTGAATACTTCCCTGTGTTCCAGGTGTGTGGAGCAGAATCATATTTTGAGGAACTTCACTCTCCACCAGTGAAATCATTACAGAAGCATAAAATGCCTTGAAGCTCAAAGAGAATGCAGGACACAAGTTGCATATGAGAACAGCAAAGTAGTGTTTCACAATTTTGGAGGCATTTTCTAAATGAAACTTTCTGGACCATCAGTTTATCAGGTTAAGGTTAGAAAAACACTTAAATAAACTTCATGAAATAAAAAAGAAAACCAATGTGGACACTTAAAATGCCTTAAAGTGGGACTAGAAAGAAGTCAGAGTCAACATCATGTTACTTGAGATGAGAACATGGCCTTCCATTGATCAAGAATAACTAGTGTAAAACTCAACAGACTTCAGTGACTGAGCTTAACCAATACACCCAGCCTGAACAAAAAGAGTAGGAAGTCCCCTGCTTATCTGATTATAGAATAGTTCACTGGGGTGGCTATAGATATATAAACATCACTGAAGGAATTATTCTGCATCTTATATTTGCAAGCACCTCCAATAAGGTTTGATAGGAGATCCTTTTCTTTCCTTGGCAATGAGATCCTTTAAAATAGTTCTCTGAAAACATGAGAAAATGGAATCACATGTCCATATCAGAAGGAGATGTTGGATTTAAAATAGTTCCTGCTCTGTTGGGTTCTTTGAAACACCCCATGACAACCTCTCCCGAGGCTACTAATAAATAAATAATACACATAAATAAGTTGATGATTCAGCATTCTAAATGAACAACATAAAAAATAATGTGGTCATGGCAGCAAATATTTTCTGCCTTGAGAAAAAGTCTTCTCCAGAGGTGGAAAAGAAAGTTGGGTGCTTAATTACCTAGACCTAAAGCATTTCAGGTAAACCACGTTTTGTATGAGAGCTAGTGGCTGGACTTCAATGCAGTTTAGCCATAGGTATTTCAAAGCCAGCAAGACCTTATGGCCACTTTGGCAGCTGTTATTCACAGATGAAGAAGGTCAGATAATACTTTTCAAAAAAACTTCTGCCTGGCTAAGCTGAGAATTTCCTTGAGCTGGCAGCTGGGAAAAGGATTCTCTTCAGGTTGGCCCCGGCCTTAAGGAACTCAAGTGTTCTGATATGACAATTCAAACATGTTGCAAGACTCTTCGAAATTCTCGTCCATATTCAGTTGCCTCCAGAAGGACTTCTGCTTCTTCTGCAATTCTTTACGCACACACCTGGGACATGGTACAGCCTTCACTTTGCACTCAGAATGGAAGACAGCACCACAGCTTTCACACCTGCAAACACAAATGAGTGTCAAAATTGAATCACAAAATAGGACCAGAGCATGCAATGGGCTTCATGCGGACTGTGAGCAGTAGACATTCCTTGAAACCATTCTGGTATCTCAAAGAGTATTATGTCTCAAAAGAGTGGCTTTGTAAAAGACACTGGTATTGCCCAAATGTGTGCTGGTGTAAAGCTACTCAAGACCAGCAAAATAAATTGACTTGCATCCATTTGCAGTTGCTGAGAATCTGTCTCAGCACTTCTGCTTCAGAGACAAATTTTTAGAGGGTTTAATACTTATCTTCTTAGTAACTAGCACTCAACTTTATTTTACGAAAGAAAAGCTTGTTGCTTTGATTTGCAAATTAAGAGTTACAATATTATTTTCCAATAAGATATATTTCAGCATTTCCAGAAATCACAGATTCTGTGATTTGTAACAGCCACAATACAACATTTTCCTCATTGAAGTTCCAGTGGTCAGCTGTTTTGGAAAGAGTAAAAAACAATCCACTTCCACAGCAGGAGAAGTTGTCATTTCACAAAGTAAAAAATGAAACAGAGGTAGGAGATATTGTCTGCTCTGTGTCCTGTGGAAGACTGGACTAGATCAGCACAGTTATAGCTTCTGGTATTCAAAGCTGCATTATTCTGTTCTCAAATGTGACACTAAGACTTCAAGCAAATCAGCTGCTCAAACAAGTTGACTGGATTACTTCTGGGGCGCTGTGAGGCAATGGACATAATGTCACAGCAGATCCAGCCCCAGTTTCAAACAGTTGTGGAGCAATGAAACATCTGGTGATCATGAGTGGGCTACACAGTTGGACATCCTCAGCCTTTCAATGCAAGTAGCTATCTGTAGTAATGAGCTGAGTCACTATAGCTTTGGCTTTAAAACCACAGAAAAAAAGTAAAAGGATGACAGCATCAGAGGTAAAGTCTTAGATTCCAGGTGGGTAATCAAATAATAAAAGCAAGAAAACATTAAACTTTAGAGTGATCCTGAAATACAAATGAGGGGTGCTGGTCACTCTGGTGATTCTACGGGATGTCTTGAAATGTCCTGCACTTTTACCTTCTCACAGCTATCCTAGTCAAATGACTACATGAGAATCCAAGTGTCCATTGTTATAACTTTAATGAGGTTTTTTGTTCGTTTGCTTTGAACTTATTTGTCATAGAAATAAGGTTCTTGTCTTCCAGACTGTGATAAAAAATTGAAAGCTTGAAGAAACAAACCCTAAACACTGAGAAGGTGTAAGTCAAACTGCAGTATTTGGCATGTGGACTGGCAATACTGAGAGAAGCCCACGAGGTAACACAACCTGTTAGTTATATTGGCTGCAACTGCATCTCACTTGTAACTTTTTTAAACTGTTCCTGATCTGGTTGCACTCGAAGTTTTATGCATGAATCCAAACATGGCCTAAATTTTAATCACTGCAGAGCTTCGAGAAGGCTATGCAGAAATTTAGAGAGGCACATTTCTAGCTAGCATAAACTGATAAAGCTCAAATATGAGCAAGCAAAGGAAGGTGAAAGAGGCTAAGTATAATGCAGTATGTCTATTAGCTTCCATGATCTCTTGTAGGAAAACGTGACTGTCACATTTCTAAGTATAGCTAAATCTAGTTTTGAAACAAGAAACTGGCTCACACAGAGATATTTATAATTTTTGTGCTCAGAGAGTGCGCGTTATGGCCCTGATCTACTGAAACACATAAAACACACACTTAGGACTCATATCCCAGTAATTTCCTGGGGATTACAGATCTGCCTCCAATAAAGCATGTGCTTATGTGCTTTACTGGGTTGGGATCTACAGGAACAGGCACACTAATGGGCAAGGAAGAGAGAGAGGATAGCAGTGTCTTTAAAACTTTACACCACTCTGACCTGACACTAATGGTGATTTTATCAAGCTAATTCTTCCTTGTTAGTCAGCAATTTACAGTGCCCTCGAAGTTGCTAGAGGATAATGATTGATGAAGAGTGTCATTCTGTGCTCTTGCATTGCCACTCCCCATGCCAGCCCAGTATTTCTCCACAGCACACACGGAAGTGACAAAACCTACCAGAAAGTGCTGCTGAAATGGACGGAGCAGGATGAGAGAGGAGCCAGCACACCTGCTCTCTCAAGTCAAAGGCCATCAGCAGAGCAAACGAAGACTGATGGTGTTTAAATTAATATGAATTCATTTTCCAGAAATGAGCTCAGTGGAAAAATTAACAAACTTCTTTCACATCGCTCAGACTCAAAAGACAGAGAAAAAAATGTATGAAGTGTTATTTATTAGAGCTGGTGCAGTAGCTGAGGCTCTGACCAGGACCTCACATGGTCAGGCACTAAGCAGAGGCAACAAAAACAGCCAGCCCCAGATCTCACAGTGCTGGCAGCCCTCATTGCCCTGTTCTGGAGCCCCCACCCCGACTGCTGCTCTAAAGACCTATTTCCTGCTTTCTCTGATGAAGGCTGATGTACTCCCAGCCCCAGCCAAGGTGTGCAGATGACAACAGAGTAGCAGCCTGGAGGAAAGGGGCTCTGAATTGGAAAACAAAGTTGTCCC
Organism: Campylorhamphus procurvoides; assembly: GCA_013396655.1. Classification (NCBI taxonomy): domain Eukaryota; kingdom Metazoa; phylum Chordata; class Aves; order Passeriformes; family Dendrocolaptidae; genus Campylorhamphus; species Campylorhamphus procurvoides. Next base: position 493,450 of record WBMV01009146.1, on the reverse strand, counting down.
TTGCTCTCCATAGGAACAGGTAGGGAGGATACCTGGATCAACCTTCCCTGCGTGCTTGTATCCCCCTCACTGCCAAAGGCAGCGAGTCACCAGGGCAGGGGGGCAATGCTGAGTTGCTCTGCCCTTGTGCAAATGGCAAGCTACTCCCTTTAAAGTGATGAAGCCATAGTACCTGAAGCCATCTAAAGCTTTGCTTTTCATCATGTCAAATACAGTCGGTCTTAACAGCCCCTGGAATGTCAAATGGCTGACCATTTCTAATCTCACTGTGAAAAACTACAGTGATACCAAAAACCCCAACAATAATACGTTCCTTCTTAGGATATTACAAACTGATTTCTTCTTAATCTGCACATTGTGTTTCACAGGGTTTTTTTACTGTTGTTTTCAAGCCTCAGTATTCCAAAATGATTTTATTTCTCTGAAGAAATAAAATATATCTGGTAGCCTATAAAAGGCTCACTTAATAGTTCACTACACTTACTCATCTTTCCCTTAACCCTTGTTGTTGTCGTAGGTAACTCACAGTTCAGGTATTATTTCTGAATCCTGACTCTTCTTTGTCTAGAGGCCAAAAAGTCCCTACATCTTTTGTGAGAATTCTATACACTGCTGATAAAAAGCTGATGAGCCTGCAGCCACTCAAGCCTTTCATGTGTCCTTTTTAACTGAATGATATTGTGATACTGCACATTAACAGCATCTTGCTATTTTTCAAATACTATTTGAAGAATTAGTGAACATTGCACGTTGTTTTCATACAGACCAGGGTCTTGTAAGAAGGCAGCTGAAATAGATTCCTCTCTATTTTGGTGTTTTCTCTCTTTCTTTTTTTTTCTGTTTTCTGACCTAACTTAGTTTCTGTTGAGTCTTAAGTTTTAAGGATGTTTTACTTGTTTGAACACCAGAGTAACAAAAATGCAGAGAAATATTCAATCTTCTAAATAATTTTTATTGCACTGGAAAGTGTAAGAGAAAGAGCAAAGCTCTCCACAGCCAGACAGGCATTATAATGCTCTTATTATTACCACTATCAGTTACAAAAGAAAAGTCTTTCTACATTAAAAGCATATAATCATTCCTTGTATGCTGAGGAAGTGCTGATGTTAGTATCTCCCATCAAGTCTGGGCATTTGAAATACATACATAACAATATTTTGTGATTTGTAAATTCTGGCATGTTCTTTTCATGTTTTCCACATATGTTTCACAGGATTACGGCTCAAGTAATTCTGGATGCTGCACAACCAATTCATTATACTCATATTTCTCATCTGTACTGCACCACTATTTAAGTGCCCATGGGCAGGATCAGGTGCCCAAAGTGGAGGGTGCAACATAAAGAAGTCTCAAGGACCTCTCACCTTCGACAAAATAAAGCAGGGATGATCAACAGGTGGCCCAGGATGTCATCTGAAAGACAGGCTTTTGTGTCCCAGGAACCTTACCTGTTGACAGACTGACCAGTGTGGCTGTTGGAATGAAGCTGCTGGGACCAACAAGGTTTATTTTAGAATACCTCTCGTACCATGCACATGGGCTGTACCTGTCTGGGTTCCAAACACGGATCAGGGAATCAAAGCAGCTCAAAGTTATGCTGCTCATCCCTGAAATGAATAAACAGTGAAGGGCAGATGTAACACCATTCCTACATTACAAATGGGAAGCGAGAGAAGAACTGGCTTGCTCAAGGTCAGACAGGAGCTCTTAGCAGAGTGGAGAAGGGCAAAGAGCTGCCCTGTCTCACTGCAATGCTATAGTCACCCACCACCCCTTCTCTTGTAATTTTATATATTAGCTTTCATTTTTTCATTTAAAAAACCCAATTCCTTTGTGCCAGACTTTGCATGCATTAGGTCAAGTGAGTAATCCCTTGAAATGAAGTTCAGTAATCAAATCCCTTCACTGACTAGAACTTTTCAGTTTTTTCTTTCCTTCCATGCAGAGTAAAAGTAAGCTAAAATGGGGTAATTTATTATGTTTTCCTTAGATGATGCTAAACACTCACTAAGCATCCAAAATACTAAGCCACCTGTAACTTGGCTATTTAAAACCCCAAAAAAGAGCAAACCACAGTAGCTGAAGTAAGCCTAGCCTAGGGATTCCGGCGTGATCACCATCCCACACTATGCACATGTGCCTGTCTGCAAGTATTTCTGAATTGCTCAGCTGTGAATATCACAGACGTGCCCTTCAAAATTCTCAGAGACTTCAGCAGAACACAAAGAAAAGGAAAATGGACTAGCCTGTGTTCACTTAGAACACAAAAAAGCCCCAAAGGCAATCAATGCCTGACACACGTGCAGCAATATTATTCCAGTTGCCTAGGAACCAACGCAAGGAGCCTGCCCAGGGAGGGACGCCCACATAGTAAATGAATGGAAGCAGGTTGGCACTAATATGACATTGATTTGTCCCTATAAGGAGCTTGTTAAGATAACACCTTGTATGACACATGGTCTTTACCAGACACAGTTGTGGGGTTTTTTTATATACTATACTTAAAAACTGTTACTTCAGACTTGCTTTTGAAAACTTTGCTTCTGAGAAAGAAAAAAAGAAAGGGCCTACTACCCAGTCCTCAAACTATTATACAACTGAAATTCACTCTAAATGACCAATTCAGTGTTCAAGGAACCAGCAGTGATTCAAAGCACAATCACAGTTTTCCCTTCCATCCCCCTGTTCATCAGAAGGGAGTTACCCTTGGTAAGCCAGCAGAGCCTGAAGACACTCCCCATTTATAATGGCAAGGCTGGGTCCTGGGCTGGCCTTGGGGGATACAGAAACAACAGGAAGGCTGTAATTGCCAACCACTGGCATAGCTCAGGTGCTGGGGGAGCCAATGCAGAGGGGTGAGCTGGTTACAGAAGGCAACCAGCAAGGGGTGTACAGTGACCACCAGCCTGCACTGATGGGACTCCCCATGTACACTGCCCATGGCTTGCACCTCTAGAACAGCTGCAGGGACCAACCTCAACATCTGCAAACACCAGCACCCCTGCTGCTTTAACAATGGACAGCTGAACAACACACTGCCCCGTGTCCCTGCATGAACACTGCTAGACCAGGGTCTGCTCCCTTTTACCCAGCACAGGTTAGACTGAGGTGCTGGGGAAGCTCTCCAGGCAGCCCAGAGGATGAGTGAATAAGTCCCTATCTTGGCTCACCTGTCTATGCCCTCTCTTGCCCCACATCCTGTCATGACAGCACCCCCTGCCAAGGTCAATGGCATCCAGCAGATGTGCAAAGTGAAGAGAGATATTAAAGCCTCACAAATGAGGAGAAAAGTGGGCAGCTCACTGGAGGGGAGGGAAAACCACCAGTGCTGCACCAGTGGAGGGGAGCTTCAGTGTCAACTTCTCCATTGCTACATCCAGAGAAATTGCAGAGCAGGCCTTCATTTTGGGTGCTCAAAGAGCAATTTGCTACAGGCCGGGGCTGAACCAGAACAGTGGATTTAAGCACCTGCTATCCTCCTGTGACAGTGGTGTACACAGGCTGATGTACTGCCCCTGAGCATGACAGCAGGGTCGAGCAGGAGTGATAGGAACCTGCAGCTCCCAGACCCCTCTTCACAAAGTTATGCCACTCCTGATTAAGGAGGGATGTGTATCCCCACATTCTCCCCAGTTGCGGCTTCAGGGATTTATGCTACACTTATCTGCATATATTTCCATACTTGCATCCAAGCAGGAGAACTAAGGACTGACTGTCAAGCTCAGCACTGTGCTTTGCGAGTTGTTTAAGCTCAGAGATCCCAAGCCAAGTAATGTGGCCTGTAAACAGCAGTTCCCAAGAAATCAGTGAAGGGACACTAAAATCAGTAATAAAACTTTTAATCTGAAACTCATGCAATTACAATTTAGTCAGTGAAGCTCAGTTACTTTGGAAAGGGGAAGAGCCCTACATGATAGATCCATTACCTGTAAACCCCTGGAGAGGCTGAAATGCCACAGAGATCCAGGTGTTTACATTACTCAGGCACATTGCCTCCGCCAGCTGCCACACCAAGAACTGGACTTTGCCCCTCTACCCCTCCTGATATTAATGAATTCACATTCACAAAGTGGTGGTTGAAGATCTAAAAGCAATACTATTAAAATTAATATTAACATACTGCCCTCAACTGTTGTAATTTGTTTGCATGATTCTATTATTTTGCATTTTGGTGTAAGTTTCAAGTCTAGAAATCCTGTGACTATGCCAGGATTTTGCTTTCAATAAAAGAGAACGGCAAAGGCAACTGGACTTCACAACTCTCCATTAATGTTGAAGACATGCCCACCTGGACCCAAGACGGAAAAAAGAAACTTAACATTTAAAGAAATAAAGTAAATATATAAACAACAAATTCCCAAGATTATCTTTGAATTTCTGAGCACTTAAGAGTTGACAGTGGGCTAAAAAGCAATTGAAAAGCTGTCACCTGGTCTACAAGAAACCATATTTGGGAGATGGAGAAGTCTATCTTAAAGGGGAATTTGCATGAAAAAGGAGAAGAAAGAATTAAAAGGTCTTGACTGTCGAGTTGGAAATATCTAGAGTGAGGAAGAAGGCACAGCAGGGAAGCTGCAAAACAGAAACTGTAAAGATGGTTACCATGTCCAGCCAGTGGGGAAGAGCACGAGGCAGCACTGCAGAGACCTTCCTACTTGAAAGAACTATCTGCCTTTATACTGAACATTCTAGTTTAAAACACCCTGACATAAGGCAGGTAAAACCAACCTCTAAAGGTAATTCAGTTGCAAAATACAATGCTTGATGAAAAAGCCACTATATTTTGCTTTCTTTTTACATATTGCAGATAACACGACTGCAACCCAGCACAAACAAAAATAAGATGATCTGGGCCAGAAGATTTTGACCAGTTTTGACATATTCAAGTGAAATTAAATTACCAAAGAAACTTAACAACTATTTAGGTGCCTATATTTCTTTAAAGAAAGTTCTGAACAGATCACTTCAGGGTGCTTTGAACCAACTATCAACATGCAATAAGCTAAAAAATTAGGTACTAAACTACTAGCACAACTCAGGTGAACTGGGCTTGAGGAAAGGCTTTCCAGCAAAGGACAAACTAATCAAAGCAAGAGGGAAAATTATGTACCCCTTTGGCCTGTGCCAAGGTATTTCCTGGAAATGCTCTATTTCAATCTCTCCACCTAATATCTATCTTTAATGTCCTCCCAATTGCTCAAAGCTGCTTTTGCCCAGTGACAAAGCATCCACAACACAGTGAGCTGTAACCTTGCAAAGACTCGAGCATGCACAGACTCAGAGCTTTTAGTTAGACTTGTCACTATGTGCAAAGTACATTCATAGGTCTTATCAGGATGGTGGCCAAAGATTATAGAGGTATCCAAGCTGGTTGATACAGTCAAGCCTGTTCTGTGGCACGTCTATTTTAAACTTGGGTCTTCTGGTTTGTATCTTAAAAGGTCTACACGTCTTAACTGATCTGCAGAACAAATTAACTTAGCAAACTGAAAACAGTTTAGCCTTGATAAATGAATATGAACACAAAAGAGCAACCTTCCATCGTTCACGTACATCTACAGTCAGCACATAAAAGGCAAGGAATGGACTAAATTGTTCTTAACCAAGCAAGTAGCTTTACCAGCAAAACACAAATTCCATGTGAAAGTAGTCACTAGGATGATGACACTCAGGCCAGACCAAAGCTTTATTAACTGGGTAACATATAATAATCTTAGTCAGAACTGTAATTGCTTAATTACCTAATGGGACAGAAAATGCTTCTTAATGAGCATTTATTCTCGTTCCAAAGATATTTTTCTCAGTATTCCTTAAGATTTAAAAGTTGTTAAAAATTGTTCTAAGTTATAAAACAAAATCAGCCATATATTACAGACAACAGTGCCACTACACAGACATTGTCTATTCACTTCTGCTGTTTTGTTTGTTTCAATTTTAGGATAAAGAAACAAAAATTTTTCACCACATTAATGAAGAACAAGCAATACAAGAACAACTTGAGGGGAAGTGACTGCTTGCTAACTAATAGGCAAGGATAGCTCTGTCAAGTCCATTTATAGCCACGGATATCTCAGGTCATTTCACATCACTTGTAAATATAAAATAAGTGATATAATAGGATAATTTTATATGTTTATTTGCTAAATTTAAGCCTGGGGCAAATGTAGTCCAAGAAATAACATAGAAGGTAGATGATCAGCTTGCCAAAATTGCCAGAGCTGCAGCAAAAGCAGAGCTGTGGGAGTTTACATTAGCTGGCAATTTGTTCCATGAAATCTACAATTAACTCAGGAGGCTTTAAATATAGTTCTCATGATTTAAAGGCCTTCCAAAAGATGACGAAATTATGAAATTTAGAAAGAACCCTGATTAAGATTTATATAAATATGGGTAAGACAGAAAAAAGGGAAATGGGGGATAGAAGAATCAACCTGACTGGAAGAGGCATCAAAAGGATGGGACAATTTTTAAGCAACTGTTTACTACTGAATCAGAGCTTTCATTAAGATCTGTGCAGAATGGCCACCTCCCAAGAAAAGCCACAGAAAGGAAATATCATTAGAAAGCTTATGACTTTGTGAGCCCACCCTTACATTCAAGGCAGCAAACTGTTGTGCTGTATTGTTGAGCAGGATGTAAAGAGCCTGCCAAGCACAGCCCACAGACCCGCTAATTAAGTGAACTGATTGTGTTTGTTTTGGAACCGTTTGCCAACAAAGGAATGTGTCACACTGATTAGTGAGAGAAGGGTATGTAATATATGTGTATTCAAACCCTGAGGAGTGCATAACCAAGGTATTCACTCTGTTTGCCCAAGGACTGACAAAAATGACTCAAGCAAATAACCAGACCAAAGAGAAACTCCAGCCCTAAAGAGGGGCCCTCTTTTTCTCTCAACTGCATCTATCTAAAGAAGACCCATCCTTCATAAATTCCTGCTGAAGACTGCTCCAGAAACTTCTGAGAGTATCTTGGAGAGAAACAGTCTCTTCACCTCAAAGCTGACCTAAGAGACCATGAGGATGGAAAGTTAACAGCCAGCTGAGAACCACCTTGGAATTGTACTGGCCACTCTGACAGCTGCCACTCTTCCCTCCAAAGAGCAGGAAAGGTCCGGGAGGCAGCCAGAAGAACAAATGCAGGCTCAACACAGACATACACACACTCTCCACACAAGCAGGCTTCATTTTCCAAACATTCAGCAAAGAGCTGAAGTCAGCAAAAGCTGTCATGCACCCACTTTTGAATATTTCTACCTAACAGCCCAGTTTGCAGGTAAAGTTAATAGCATGCTCAAAAGTGAACGAAAATCATTTAAAAGAAAGGAAAAACATGGTCTCCAGAGCTCAAATACTCTTCCCTTCTGAACTCAGCAGCTTCAGTTGGGGTACTCAGCAGTCTAGTATTAACTACAAAACGTGAATACTATACTGTAGACAGCAATTCCAAAACACCAGGGTGGACAAAGGGAGTTGTAGTCAATTCTCACTGTACACTTGAGACTCAAAGCAGTACAACTAAATCACAGATCTGAGCTGTTTACTCAGAGTTTTGTATGACATATAATTGACAAGGTAAGCTGAACACATCATTATAATTTTCAGATATAATTCCAAGTTTTCACACAAACCTTGCCATTCCATCTGCCACAGGTTACTCTGTACATTACCTATTTCTAACCAGACTCCTCACCCTCCACTTGTCTTTGTAGCGGTCAGCACACCTACCTCAGAAACCTCTCTCATCTTCAAGACATGGAAACAAACACAAACCCCCTCTACCTGGCTTTCTCCCTCACTGCTTTGCAGCTGATGAAGCTGCACAGTAAAACATACAAACTCCTCTGTTGGCATAACTTGTTTCCAGAGCAAAAATATGGAATTGAAATAATCTGGTTAGTTTTACATAGGTGCATGTGCACATACGAGTAGTAATGAAATGAGAAAACTTACTAGGAAGGCAAATGGAAAATGCCAGGAATAAAAACAAGCTCTAGTGATAAGGACTACAAAAGGGGTAAGCAGAATGACCTCTGACAAAATCAGAAAGAGAAATACTGGAGAGCCTGTCATGCTGATTGTGTTTTAATTAAAATAATTAACAAAGACCACTGTCTTTGGCATGACATCAACCACAACTTCACATTTGTGAAACATGAACAAAAGTCCTTTCTGGCTTCTAGTTTGCATAAAAACAGAAGCTAGAGCAGCTTCTGTTGGCTTGAACTGCTGACAAATATGATTTGATTCCACAAGGTTTTAAACTCTGTAATTGCAAGGTATGTCTGATCTCAGCTGAAGGGTGGGACCCAACAATGTTTTTGTGAACAAAAATCCCCAAGAGAAATCAAATTTTAAAGTAAATCTGTCTTCCCAAATGTTCTTACACATCCTCATCAATCTTTTGGGAATAGCGTCAACTGCCTTTTATACAGTCTCAACAGACATCTTATGTTTTATGCAATCTTAGTCTCTTTCTTTTTAACTCAACCCATCTCACCATGCACCCCAGATACATTCTTTCTTAAAAGCCATTTATAGAGCTCAGCTGCACATCTTGTCCAGCTTATGTCCACTGCTTTGTCAATGCATTTTTTAGAATAAGACTCTGGAAACAGAATGTGCAAACAGTCTTTGAAACCCAGATCAGACTGAAAAATCCCTGAAGAGTAGTTCTTGGTTACTTGTAATTTAACATCTTTGTGCACACAGGGGGATCAGGTTCTTAATAAACCCTTCTAACAGGCTGATGTTGACTGTTTCCAATTTTCAATAGGAAATTTTTTTCCCAATTTTTTTTCCCCTTCAAATGAACACTTTGGAGAACAAATTAAAATGACTGTATTTGAAACAGCCAAAAAATACTTCTCTGTGGAGGAATGCTGTGCTGTCAGATATACTGTCTCTCTGTTAAGGGTGAAAAAAATCCATCTCTTTTATTCAAGATACTATTGAAAAACACTGCTGTATTTCCAAGTCCGCTTTGGTTTCCTGCATTTTGCTTCTAGGTTTTCCACCTGACTCCTGCCCCTGACCTGGCATTCAGTACTCTACCTAATGTGAAATAAAGGTTCTGTTGTATAGTTTAGGACTGGCATACGGTTATACTTACTTTATAGCACCTGAGAATAGCAGTGACATTAAAAAAAAATAAAAAAAATCTTGCACACACAGGCACAGAGGAGTAAGCACAGAGAGCAGAGCATTAGCCATAACATTTCATGGGGGAAAAACTTCAGGATAGATGGTTATAATGGACAATCCCAGTATATTATGGGACCAGTGATACCAGAGACCAGAAAGATGTCTGGGATCACTCCAGAGAAGCCATTTGGCTTTTCAGGACACTTTGCAAACTCCGAAGAGCTTTGGATAAATCACACTGTGTGATGCTGTTGGGGACTCTTCCCTTTTTGAACAGCTGTTTTGAGACCTACAGGGCTGTGGGAAGCAGCTCTTTTCATCTCTTTCCAGGTCTGCTCAAGGTGGCCTCCCTGGGCCAGTAATCTACCGTGGCTGCCCAGAAATGTGCACTAGTGGAATGCAGCCCCCAGTTATTTAAAGATGAGGTCAGGAGGCAAGGTGGATCAAGTGTCTGACTGACACCATTGCGTTAAGAGTACCTGCTTGTAGAAATGTCCTCAAAGGGGTAAAGGATCTCTCCATTGTTGCAAATCTCACAGATGAAACCCTTCTGGCTACAAAGGCTGCAGCTGTACACATGAGAGGTGGCAAACTTGATCACCTTCCCCAGGAAAGGAGCCAGCTTTCCTTCAATAACCTGGAATGAAAAGACAGTATTGAATGAATCCCAAAAAAACTACCAGAATGCCCTGAAGGACTGAGACAATATTTATTATTATAGAAATGCAGCAAAGTGCTGCTGCTTCAGACAATAGAAAAGTTACTTCTCAAGAATGACAGCTCTATGAAATCACAAGTGATAGTAGTAGCCAATGATCTGAACATGAAAACTAATTTGCTATGTCTTTGTAAGTCTCCACATGGCAATAACATAAAATATTAGTAGTGATTTTAAGTACAAAAATACATTCATATAATAAGGCCCAAAGAAGCAAACAGGAAAAGAGTTTAAGTCTTCCCCATTACCTCTGGCAGCTATGAATACTGCCTTACATTTAGTTTTCACTTCTTTTACTTTTTATGCACAGATGTCAGTTCTGTCTTTGTTTCTTTTCCTCCAAAGCACAAGTTTTTTGCACAGATTTTGTGAACAGAATGCTGGCTTTCCTCCTTTAATAGGATTGTTTTTCCCATTGAAAATCATTTAAATACAATATTCTGCTCCTTGCCAAAATGAATACATTCTTAGATAAAGTCTTGAAGAGGAACTGGTTTTTTTTCCCTTCAGTGTCCAGCTCTCAAATCAAGAAGTCCCTCACTGCCAGACAATCCTGCCTAAACCATTAGAAGTGATTAGCACTCCCCATGTTTGTGTGAAAAAAACTGCTAAGCCATATAGATTAAACTGCTAGCCACAACACTCATCTAAATTTGTGACTTGGTGACAATGCCTCAATAAGGGGTGCTATTCAAGCAAAATACTTTCCATTCAGATCAAATTCTAGAGACTTTTAGGAATTCTGTGGCTATAGGGAATAATGAAGATGGAATAAGGCCCTAAGGGTATATTCTTCTCTCCTGGGCTTCCTGTGGTCTGAATGGCAGCTTGCCAGATTAGCGATAGAATTGTGTCACAGGATTTGATAGCAACCCCCCGTAAAAAGGAAAAAGAATGCAGTAATTGCTGACTGGAGACTTGCACAGGGCTGTGCCTTGAAACCTAAGAGTGGGGAGATTTACACCTAAATGTGTGCCGGAGTCAGTTCAGGCACCCCTTCCCTAAATATGGTAACACACCACTTGTTATTTGGGTTTAGTGTAAACAAACCTAGAGAAAGCACAGAGGTCAAGGCAGTGAAGAACAACAGAGTTTGGAAGCCAATGTAGGATAGAAATGAACTAAGTTTGTGTTGCAGTGACTCCCTTCCCGCTCCGTAAGACAACCACTACTAAAGAGTACACCCAGGAAAGGAGGTGTGCAGGTAGCACGCATGTTGATGGCATTGGATGGCTGAAACGTGCCCCCTCTTTGCCTTCAGCACCAGCCTGCTCACCACACCTGCAACAACAGGAAGCAGCAATGTTATTGCTAGTACTGCAGATAGGACATCTGCTCATGTCAGAGGAAAAATGACGTTCCTATTGCATCCTGCCATAGGAAGATCCCCTTCAATGACAATATAAACAACGCAGAGAAGCTGCTGCATGAAATATGAAAATGAAGCCATAGTTCAAGGTAGTGATATTACTAGCCTTCTAACAGATGGTCAGAAGCTAATTTAGCTCCCCTAGGCTGGCTTTTGTTTTTCATTTTGAAGAATGAATTTTTCTTGCTTGCAGACTCCAGAGTCTGAAAGCCAAACAAGCTGGGAGCAGGGGAAAGACATGAAAGCTGACTTTATTCAACAAACAGAAAGAAAGAAACAGTGAAGCCACACAGCTAGTGACACAGCTACGAGCACGCTCCAAAAATCCATTTAGCACTAATAGATGAAATACACGTACCAGGATAATAAATAAACCACAACACATACATATTTCCCAAAGAATAGGTCATGCTACAGCAGCCACCTCAGGCCACAAGTGCTCAGCTTAAAATGCCAGACTGAAGACACAGCTGCAAACAAACTCTGCAAGTCTGTGCTAATGTCACTATCAGCAGGATTTTAAAAGTTCGATCTCTGAACTAACATTTTATATAATGTAATAAACAAAATTAAGAGGCTCTATTACCTTCCTAAGCACCGTGGATGAATTTAAGACTGTAGGAGGCACAAAAGGTTTCCTATGCTGAAAAGTTCACAACCTAAGCAAGACAGATCGAGTGGGCAGCTGCCCTTAAAGGGCTGGTGTTATTTGTCCCTGTTTATTTATTTGTATGGCTTGTCCTAGCACTCTGGTGGGTGGGCTGGTAAGTCTGGCCACTGCAGACATACAATGAAGATGATATCTTCAAAGAGCCATGCATGACAATTTTGCAATGTGAATTACAGGCCATTTTACTGTATTATAGAAGGAAGACAAAATGCAGCATCAAACCAATGCTATCACTGTTTTTAGCATCCATAAATTTTGTGTTATTTTGTTTCATCAGAGACCTCAAGGCTGTGCACAGAATGACTTTTCCTTGCAGCCTTCTCTCATTCGTGCTTGTAGCTAATAAGGGTAAAATCCTCATCTCCATTTACCCTGGGCAAGCAGAAAGGAAAAAGCATCTACTTGCTGTCCCCAACAGGAGTTTCATGGTAACAGTTCTGCAGTGAGTGTTCTATGGCTTGGGAAAAGGAGCACAGGACATGTAATCAGAGCTGTCAAAACTTCTTCTGTGACAGCCAGAGGCATAGGGTCAGTCATCCCCGAACCACAATGGAAGGGTCCCAGGATATTCTCCCAGCTGATGCCAGAATCTGATTTTGAGTTTCGAGAAAACACAAGCAATTAAAAGAATAGAAGAGTGTAAGTCAAATGTAATGCATTATTCAGATATCATGGAAATTATGAAAGGAAAAAAAAGACCTCAAGAGGTCATCTCGGTAGAGCCAGTAATATTTATGCCATTCTTTACAGCTGTACCTGTTACTGAAGCCTTTCGGTGACGGACACTCCGCAATCCCCATGCAGTCTAATCCAGCACACGTCTGTTCTCACTGCTGGAGTCTCTCCTAAGCTTTGACCTGAACCTTTCCTAAGGACATTTCAGTTTACAAAATAAGAGTACAAAATGAGTTTATAAAATAAACTGTGAAATCACACACTATGAGCTGCAGAAGAGTACATCACATTTCAGAAGAAATGTGGTAATTTAGGACAAAACTAAGTTAAGAGTATGCTAGAAGAAACAAAAAAATTCACCATTGCATTATCTCGGTAATGTAATACAGCATCAGCATGCACCTGCAAGTGCTTAAAAATATATTCTTGTCCTTCAAAAAAAGCATGAAGCTTAAAACAAAGTTTTGCTGAGTTCAGATTCCCTTCTACCTTCAGCGCACACAAAGAGCAAGGTCTGTTTTCTAATCCAAAGTCTTTGTAGTGCAAGCAATTGTTTTGTCATCAAAAATTAAGGATGAGAGGGGACTGATGATGGCATCCTGGTCATCAGTTTAGGGAGGGTACAATGCAACTGTCTCTTCCTAAACTGATCAAGGAACCCATCCCAACATAATTTTGGACGCAAGGCCATGCTCCTACAGTTAGCTTATCACTGCTGCACCTGCAGTTTACTGGTGTGCATGACTCGGTGACAACAGGAGGAAAACAAAAAGCAAGCTGTGACTCTGGACAGCCCTTGTGTGCAGATCAGAATCATTGCCATCTCTCTGGATCTGGAAAAACACTTCTCTAAGCTACCACAGGACAGAAAGCTGTGGCTTTGCACACTGCAGCTCCTAACTGCATGTCTCACATGAAGAATGGTATAAAAATACACACCCACATGTACATACACAAATGCCAGGCCCTGCTCTCAAAGCACTTACAATTTCAACCAACAAAACAAACACTTCTTTTTACAGTAACTGCCACATATCCCCCACCTTAAATGGGACAAACTGTGCTTTGGAGGAGCCTCCCATACCGGCTCCCTGCCCACATTGCAGACAGCATCCCTCTGGGCTGCAGGGAAGGGAGAGGAGAAGCCAGGAAAACCAGTAGGAGCAGCCACCTGCCCCACTGCCCGCACTCCTGCACCCAGCTTGGGAAAACTGAGGTTGTACTGGAGAGTAAGAAGGGAAAGCAGAGACTTGTCTGCAGCAATGGAAGAAACTAAAGGGGTATCTGAAGTAAAGTATCTGAACATGCCAAAGTAGTATTGGGACAAATACTTCACATGATTTCTATTCTAACGGAACAGAGGACCTTCATACAAGTCAAAGTTATGAATAAAGGTAAATCAGACTTTCTTCTCTGTACATCTTTGTGATGCTGTTCAGTTGTGGAGCAGTACAATTCCAAAGAAACAATTATGCTCTGAATGAGTGAGGTGGGGGGGAAATACAGGGACTGACAAAAGCCAGTGAGACAAGCCAGCGTTGGCCAAAGGCTGAGAGAGTCTTGTGCAGTGGGAAGACAGGACACACACATGGCACTGGGTTATGTTTGTCCTGGTCCAGCAGGAAGACAGAGAAGCTGAAAGGCAGCAGGGACTACAGTACAAGTTGAAATCCCTTTGGATACATCACATTAATATGATTAAGAGGGCAATGTGTGATCAGTCAAAATCTAACTATTTGTCAGGAGGGCTGCTGGTCCCCAGAGGTTTTGTGATCCTTCCATTCAAAGGCTGCCAGTTACTTACAGTTCCCTTGCTCTATCAAGGTGATGTTTTCACAAATAAGCAGGCAGCCATCTGTCTCCAGATAGTAAGAACTAGGAAGGCCATAGACACAGCATCCTCCAAGCCAGAAGAATCCTCCTCTGTAGCCCACTGTGCACACAATAAGGCCATTGGTCAGAGACAACTCACTAGTATCTCTGTGCCCAACCTTCACAACCTATTTCTGAGCCCATGGCACTGTCCTGCACTGGGGGAGAGGCAGTGCCTTCATCTCCAACACACATTGAGGTACAGCTCTATCCTGACTCCACCCCTTATCCCAGCTCTCTGGCCAAGCACAATGCTGTTAGAAGTCAGTCCACCTCTGAAAGCCCCCTCTCCCCAGCTCTTGCCTTGCCACTCTTCAGCACAACCCCCCAACCCATTACACATAGCAGAGAAGTCATTTGGTCTTCCCTTTCCAGTCAACAGACTCCTTGTATGAGAACCTACACACCAGCATGAAGGAGGGTTGCACAAACTAGTCCCATGGGAGAGCACTGTAGTGAAGATGGTGTTGCAAATTATGTTTTCATATTAAAAACCAAACTAGAAAAGTGGCCACGGGAACAGTGGCAGAACTTCTCTAGTCTGTTAAGAGTTTTAACCCAGAAAAATGGTAACCTAAACTCAAGGCTTGTAATAACTTTCTGTTTGAAAAACAGAGTAATACCAAAAACTAGGCACGAAAAAAAGCTATTACAGCACTAGGTAGAGTTTGTTCCAGCCCTTGACTGTTGCTCAAATTAGAAACTACATTAATAGAAGCCTCTGACTGGATCTAAATGAAAAGCAATCAAATATTGATTAGACAAGGTAAGCACAGAAGTCCCCACAGAACTCCCATTGTATCATTTCCAAAGAGGTAATATCACAACTTTAGAGGGAACTAGAGATGTGTAGAAAAAGAAGGACAAATTAGTTAGCCACTATTGCTCCAATAACACCTCCACAGCCTTCCACCCACCTATTAGATCCAGTCCACAGAAATACCCAACCTTTGCATCACATAAATCAACACTGAAATCTGTCAGATGTGATGAACTGTCTGGACAGGAAAAAGAACCAGTGCAGTTTTCAGACATTTCTCAGTGAGTGTTTGTTTAGAGGGCAGGGCTCCTGCCCGCAATGCTAGCTAAGAAGCAAAAGGTAACGAGTAAGATCTCCATCCCTGCAGGAGTCTATGTTGTGAATTTGAGTCTTCAAATCTCCTACCCTGTCTGTGCATTTTTACCAACTTCTAAAAGTGCAGTAGATCTTTACACAGCATGGAGATCATAAATACCTTTGATCACCTGCCTTAAGACTGTCAAGACAGGTGATAAAGGGAATATGACCTGCTGAGCTTTCAGATACACTGTTCTGCTCAATGGGAAAAACTGTCATGCTTAAGAAGTCCAAATTCTGGACGGTGTCACAGTATGTTAAAACTGATGGGTTCCTGATTAAAATAATTTTTTGATTAAATCTGCTAGTCTGAGTAATTTGTACCATATAATGAATGTAAAATCTGACACAGTTTAAAAAAAAAATCCTCATATTAAGATCCAAGATAATGGAGAATCAACAGATGCAGGCTATTTTAACAGAAGCTGTACAGAACCTAAGAAAAAGAAGATCAATCTACCCACACCTGCAGGTAGATATTCTGTCAGGTCTGGTACAAGGGCCAGTCAACAACCACGGGCATCATGTAATAGTGTGGCTAGGAAAACTGTCACTTCACTGTGGCTACGTGATCAGGGAATAAACACTGAGACGGGAACTAGAAATGTCCCCAGTGCTCCTGAATCCTTAAACTGGGACCTGTAATTTCCTCACTTATCAGAAGCACTGGAGGAAATCCTTGTTATTATCCTCATAAAGGAGCACCTGCTGCTACTGCTCTGCTTGAGATCGTGGCCACTAGGGTTAAGTGTTCCAGGTAAAGTGATGAAAATACTGTAAAATTCAGGTTCTGTATCACTGCTACTGTGAGACAAGCTAAATTTGCCAAATGGCTTTGTGACCCCACCCTTGTAAATCAGCTTGTTAATCATTATCGTCATAGAGGTGATAAAGTTGTTTTATGAGCCAACACTGAAGCAGTAACATGAACTACTTATGCAGGGGCTGGTGTATTTCTCTGCAGATAACATTTATTAGAAGGCACTCTCTTTAAAGACACAGGTTTGCCTCAAACCTTCTTTTGGAGCCCTAAGTAACCTGCTCCTCTTATTCCTCCAGTCTGATTTACATGTCAGACACAAGTGACGCCTGGAGAGGATGGGTTAAGTGATATAAAACCCTTAAAACACCTTGAACTACAAGTTCAAATCTCAATTAGATTGGCCCGGCCTCTCCTCCTGACAACAAAATTTATGATTATTTCTCAAGGCCAGACGCACACTTGGCTCTATCTGAGAGACAGACACAGACAGAATTTGCCAGGAGGCACTGACGCAATGCAGAAGAGACGTGAAAAGGCCAAGAGGCACCGAGAAAATA
Source organism: Campylorhamphus procurvoides (assembly GCA_013396655.1). NCBI lineage: Eukaryota > Metazoa > Chordata > Aves > Passeriformes > Dendrocolaptidae > Campylorhamphus > Campylorhamphus procurvoides. Next base: position 476,566 of record WBMV01009146.1, on the reverse strand, counting down.
GAAGGGGTGGTACACATGAAACTCATTCACCATCCCCAATTATGTACATTGAAGACACAGAAAGTACTTTTAATTATCAGGAATAATGTCACAAGCATGGCTGGCAGAAGGAAGCTATCTGAAGGAGCAGTCAACAATCGTGCACAGCTTTCCACCATCCTCTAAAGACAAGGTTTCTGCCTCCTTTTGGTTGCTTTCTTTCTACCTGTCCAGAAACAGCTAGTCTGAATCAGGCCTTCTGCTAACAAGTTCAGAAATAAGCTCCAGCTTCACCCAGACTTCACAGCACCACAGAAAATTGACTGAATTAAAGGGCAAATAAAATATCCTGAAAAGATTGTCTTGGATTCACCACTTGGATGCCCACTACCCTCCAAATTTCAGTTGTGGAAGCTTTGTGAAGGAGGACTAAATGCTCAGTAATTTTCTTCACCTCCAGGATACATGAGAAATATGCTTTTGAAGGAACTACCAATAATGTAAGAAAACAGGGCTAGAAAAAATACTTTTAGAAATCTCCAAGTGTGTTCCCTGCAGCACAACCAACCCAGAGATGACTGACTTGATTAAAATCTTCTCACCAGAGATCCCACAACAGTCCAGTGCTTAGAACAACTGGAAAGTTTTTCTTCAAGGCTTCCTCAGATCTCTTTTGCTGCACTCAGCTACCTTTATTTTACATTCAACCTGCCATCCTTACGTTGCAACATCTGCTTCAGAAACCATTTTCTGAAGATTCATTCTCTTCTCTGTCACAGGTGATCTGTGTCACAAGCCAGAAAGAGCAAAAGCAGGTTGGGATGCGGGAAAGATGCAATGGTTGCCTTTACCTATTTGTTAACTGGAGAACAAGCAGGTATTTTTTGCATTCATTAAATATGGGAATTGGGCATCAAAGTGCAAAGGGTAAACAGAATCTCTGACCCATGACAGATTTCAGCAGGCTCAGGATTTCTGTGATGAAAACAGACTTGGAGGCAAGCATGCTACAATATGCTTAGCTAAGGATAATGCAAGTGGCAGAGAAAATCAAGGGAAAACATTCCCTGGCTGGGAAGTTCCTAGTCATTTATATCTACTGAACAGACAATGCCTGCAGACTGCTAATTTCCTTGAGGATTATTTCTCTTCCGTTGGCCAGATTCTTAACACCATGAATTCTTGTTATGATTTCAATGCACAATTAATCTTTAGTTCAGAGGAAAGGGAAATGGAAGGAGGAAGGATGATCATGAGGTAAAAGTCCCAGGGAAACAGATATCAGATCTTGGTCTGCCCCATCTTTTGTGCAATATACTGGACTGGTCAGCTTTCCTTGCTCCATTTTGACTCCCAGTCATCCCTTTCCAATTTCCTGTTTTGTTTGTTTAAATTCCAAGTGACTTAAGGGAAAAATGATATCTTACTAGTTGTATGCACATGCACTGGAATCAGTCACTGCACACTGCTGTAAAACAAATTAAAAAAAGAGCACAGTAGTAACTTCAGAAGAGCTCCATCTTTTATTGCAACAGGAATGCTATGGGCCACAGTGCCAGCTCCCAACAGCAAGGGCGATACCACCCCACCCTCTCCCTCCTCTTCCCTTTACACCCTTTGCAGGTCCCTTGCTGTTCCAAAGCCTGTTCAGCCTGTGGTACAGGTGACAGCAGGGTGGGCAGGAGCAGGTGAGGCCAGGACTCTGCTCATCCTCTGCTGACACCAGCACAAGGTGCTGGCTCTGACACCACTTGGCCATCGCTGGCCTTGGCACAGATAAAGCAACACTGCAGCCTCACATTGTGCTGTGCTAACTCATCACCCACGCAGGGCAGAGAACAACCCAAAAGGAAACCCTGCGATAAACACTGAGAAGAATGAAAAAACCCCCCACAAAACCAACTGCCAAATAAATTAAACTAAAGCAGAAATGAGTGAGAGTTTGAATAAACAGAAATCAGAAGCTCCTTTTGACTTGTTTGCACCAGGCAGTCTGCACTGATGGCAGAGCCAGTGACTGTTCACAGTCCTTCCAAACTAAACCCCCTCAATATACTGCACTTTAATTTAGCATTAAACAGATATTCCATAAATTGGCACTGGGAAGAGGAGGAAAAATAAGGTCAAGAGCAAATGCTGCTGATCTGTGACAAGCACACAGAGACAGGGGGCAAGGTGAAGATTGAGTTTTACATTGGTTGGGGGAGAGGAAAAACAAACTGGTGACAGTTCAAGTGAATTTATAGCAGGAGACAGAGAAGATGACAAGGTCCCTCCAAGCCTTCCCCCACTCTCCTCTCTGAAAGGAAGAAATGCCAGAAATTTCAGCAGGTCTCTAGATGCAAGCTGCCACAAGTGAGAACGAGATGGAATTGTCTCAGTATAAACAACATGCCTGGAAATCACCTGTGCCAGCTCCCCAGCCAGCTCTGCAACAAGACCCACACTCACTGTGATTCAATCATCTTTCCTCTTTCTCCTTCCCCCAACGTTTCCAGGCAGCTACATGTCAATTTTGTCACACCCCAAGTTCTTCTAATCTGGTTGCAGGGATGAATTATAGGTTGTTTTAAGAAAAAGGTATTCAAGCAAAGGTTAAAGGCTGTTTTAATCAAACAAGGTTGAAAGAGTACCAGGAATTTGGCTGGAGAGAACAGAAAGCACTTCACTTAGCTTAAGAACATATGTGACTCTAAATACACACACAAGCAAATATGCATTCAGGCAGAGAATATATATATGCTTTTTTTTAAGATTAAGCAGGCAATTGCATGCAGAGATATTAACTGACTCTACATGCCCACTGAGAAAGATGTTATTTCATGAGAGATATCACAAAATTAGAAACTTTCCAGCCTTGCGCAGGACTGGATCAGAGCACTTTAAGGAGAAGTCCTCTGAAGGATTTTAGAACAAGAAAGCAACATACCAAGAAAATGGCTAGGGTTACTCTGGAAAAAAAACCTCTGCTGAGTACAAAGTATATTTAAAAAAAAAGAATCTAAACCCAAACTTTCTTCTCTCATCCAAGCAGGTAGCCCTGAGACAGTATTTTGTTTCTTGGGATATTATTCCTTAAGACACATGCAGCTGCCTCTCCTGACTCATCACTTTATGTGAAGGACAGCAGCAAGCTTAGAGCCCAGGCTTTCACACTGCTAACCCTCATCTCCAGTACTGGGCCTTTCATTCTGCACAGGACAAAAAATAATAAAAGAAACCTGTTTAGCACAAAGCTCTAGAAAATGGATAATTTATATTGCTACAGCCTCTTCTAGGGGCTGAAAAAATTAAAATACCTCTGGAGATCTCAACTCAAACGCTCCTGCAAACCACTGGCACCCCTACTGGGTTGTTTTAAACAGTTTCATTCTAAAAAGCCACACTTACCCCAAGTGGCCTAGATTACATATTCACATGGAAAAGCACCACATGTATTTAATAAAATACCTGTTGAAAAATCTGGTTTGAAGCAGTGTGAAAAACAGTCCTGCTATTAAAAATATCTACTAACAATCTTGCTGGATCTCTGGACTTTGCCTGCAATACTTTAACACACCTAACTGGGACGAACTTGTCCTCCTGGCTGCCACCTGCCAAAATACTCCTGGCCAGCTCTTCACCCCTGAGCGTGGCCAGCTCTGCATGATCTCAGCCTGACCATGAGCCATGAATGGCTGCAACTCCCTTCTCCAGCAGAGCTGAGGTGAAAAGTAAACCCCAGTAAGATCATTGCCATTAGCACTAATTGTGACCAGAGTTGTCAGCACTTTGGGCAATTACACACACACCTGGAGTATCAGCTAACCTGAATTTTCCTGTTCTGTTAAAAGGTAGCTCAGTGCCAGCAAACTCCAGGAAATGACAGAAATAATTGAAGTGCAATGTGCTCTAGGATGACTCTGCTTGACAGAGAGGTTGGATCAGATAACCCTCTGTGGTCCCTTCCAGCCTCACCCCTTCTATGATAAAGGAGTCATAGCCACAGGAAGGTAGACAAGCTGTGTAATTGCTGCTCTGTTATCAGATCTTTTTAATATTTATGAAGATGCATATTGTGTGTTTTTCCTATCCTAGGACTATTTTCATATTTTTCTGCTAATATAGTTACCACTGCCAATCGGGCAGAGATCATAAAGCAGGGACATAAGGACAGTTACTAGCATTATGTCATTATCGTCCAAGATGCATCTTTACATAGTTCATGTACAGCATTATCTGATATTATGCTGGTCCTAACACACTGCAGGACTTGCATCTCTGTCACACATGCTGTGTCAATGCTTGCCTGGAAGGCTGGGGACGTAAAATCAATGTTCTCCCTACAGTGCTGACCTCTGAACTGTGGCAGCTATGGCACAGATGTGCCTGGCATTTTGCTGCCCTTGTTGAGCACAGTGAATTCCCACAGAGAACTATGACAGACCAATCAGTCATCTCAGCACAGCCAGGTCTGCCAAAAACCTAATTCTCCCTCTCATTTGTCACCACCTGCCCCTCAAGCAAAAAAAGGGCTTGCCTAAAATGAAAAGATCTTCTAGTACAGCTACATGGGTAAACCTCTTTGGTAAATATAAATTTAAGCTGGTACAGCTTATATTGGATCATCAAATGAAACAAATGACAGCAACAGACTTTCTCATCGATATAACTGAATTGGCACTAATGCTTTTACATCCACTAGGAGCAGCGGGGTGTTTGTCATGTACCTCACCCACTAACACTTCTAAAACTAGAGCAAGCCCAAGTATGTCAGCCAAACCCCATTTTTTTCGATCAGTACAGCCACATGCACTCTACTGGCTTTCACCAGCACAGCCATGTGGGTTAGGTGTTACATCCCATGCTTTTCATCAATGAATAAAATGGACTTCCTGGGCAAGGTAACCACCACTGAGGCCCAAAATTCATCAGGATGTATGTTAGAAACCCAAACTGAGCATTTCTCAGTAATTGTATGAGGACTGAGTTACCAGAATAAAGTTTTACTTCTGAAAAAAAACCAGCAAGTGAAAAGCAAAAAAAGACCACATCTCCTTGTATGCTTTGCTATTACTAGAACTGATAAACAATTTGTCTAAATAAAATAAAGGTTTGTGTATATAAAAATACTAGAAAGAGCATCTCCAACCTCTTCCTTCATCTCAGTCTAGGAGGTACAATGAAAGTACAGCATGGGTTACATGCCTGCAAAAGTGAAGGAGACCTCACAATTCCTTTGTTCTTGTAAGGCTTTCTAGTCCTGATCTCTCAATATACTAGGCTCAAATTAGGCAGAACTTTTGTTTCATTGAAGTTCATTTTTATTCCCCACATTTTTGGTAGGGAGCCCTGGATGTGCAAGACCCTGAACAAAAACACTGCTATTTTCCTATGAGGATTGCTTCTGTCAGACCAACAGCTCACTAGCCCAAAATGCTACCAGCTGCTGTAAGCAGTGCTATATGGAATCAGTGCTACAAACGGCAGAGGAAGGTGAAATCATTGATCTGTCTGTCAATAGGGGAGAGATCTCCCTAATCCCCTCACTATGTCTATTCTGAAATCTTATGATCTCTTTATCTTATGTAGTGTAACTGTGGACATTCTCATTATGCATACTTAATCCTCTCAAAGATTATAAACTTCTGGCCTCAGAAAGTGACATTACTGTGGCATTAAGTTCCCCATTCTGGCTGTGTTCTGCAAAAAAACATTTCCATTAAGGATTTTTATGTGTTTCTCATATTCACTGTTTGACCTGTGCCATATTATTGTGAGAACAGGGCTATTCTGTTCATCCTTTCTCTGTGCTGTTCTTCACATTATTTTTAGGCTCCTCTACAGGTAGAGAGTCAGGGAAGTTTATCTGAAGTAAATAAATGCTTTAACTAAATTGCAATGGATTAGTTTATCTACAATGTTAAAAATGGATAAATTATACTACATTAAATCCCTGTTTGGGATTCCCATTCAGAATGAAAATGGTCTAAATACAATTTACCTCACTTTGCTTCCAAAGTAAATGGAGATAAACCAAATGAAAGCCACTTATGTTTTGAATAACAGTATTTACACAGTGATTCAATGTAATACAACTGATCTTTTTTAATTCCCATGTTTTGTCATTTCATTATTTTTCCCCGAGTTCCTATGTAAACTAGTCTTCAAATCATCCTTTTTTAAAATCTCCTATCTCACTCACAATTTCCATCCTTGACATCCAGTAACTTTTGCCCTTACGTGGATCCTTTTTATTTTACTGTATCTTTTGGAGTTGGTATAATCAGGATGAAATAATTGCCTTGATTAAGAGTGTTTCTGCATTAAAGACCATCACAGAATGGGTGACGCTGGAAGGGACCACAGTGGGTCAATCTGGTTCATCCTCCCTAATTGTTCAAAAGCACATGGCACAGGGCTGTGTCCAGATGGTTCTTGAATATCTCCAGTGAGGAAGACTCCACAACCTCTCTGGGCAATCTGTTCCAGTGCACGTTCACTGCACAGTAAAGAAGTTCTTCCTCATGTTCAGGTGGAACTTCCTGGGCATCATTGCAATAATCTTTGTACACTTGCATAGCTTGTTATTTAACATAAAAATCAGGCAAGACAAGAAATAACTGTGTGGGTGAAGCACCTGAATTTTGAAATAGGCAGTTCAAGTATTTTACTTTAAAAGTTCCCATTCACACATTACCTGGTGTAAGTAGCAAGAATTCCTTTTCCTAAGAGATGCAAGAGTCTTGTCTGAGTCAGCTTATGTCCAAACCAATGTTTAACAGTGTCAAAATTGCCAGCCTCAACATAAGCAGCCCCATAGTCAAATTTGAATGAATATTTTTCATCTGAATGAATGAATGTTGAATCTGAATGGGTGTTTTTTAACTTCAGCTTGCATGAACTGTGACTACATGTGCACAAAACCAGTGATTATGTCCATTAGGAAAGTCAGCACAGAATAGAGTTCCCACCTCCAGCAGGTTTAGGATAAAACTACTCCGGACTGTGACAGCACCATCACGGTCTACATACTGCACATAAGAGTAATCCATTTTTCCAGTGTACTATGTCTGCTAAAACCAGAAAATTCAGGAGTGAATACTTGCTCCTTAACAAGTGGAGGTCTCACTCTTTAAAGCTTTAATTGACTGGAGTAGTCACAATAAACTGCTTAGCAGAGATGCAGGGCACATGTTTCTGGGCAGATGACACCAGCCAGGGTTGGAAAGTAAGGCAAGGGTAACCAATGAGGCAGAACAGGCAAGTTGTCACAGTTGGTGTTTCTGCCTGTTAAATGGGAAAGCACTGGATTAGTTATCTCCTCTGCCACCTCCAGTGGCAGGATTCTAAGGATATGTACCTGAGGGGAACACCCATAGAGAGACCTGTAAACTTTCAGGGAGCCTCTAGGGCCCTGGTCTGCAGTAAAACCCTGTGGGGTACATGCATGCACTTGTGTGCATATACCAATAAAGACCATCATTTGCTGTCTCTGGTTAAAGGTCAGGCCTACTCACACCTGCATTACCAGCATTTGTTAATGACCCACTACGTCACCAGGATTTGATAGGTTTCCAAAATGAGGGCCATTTTGTTCCAATTTCTTTTTTTACTCTGCTTTTAATCTCACAGTTAAAGGCTTCTCTACCAGAGCCCTATCCAAAAGGATCCAAGTGACAATCATCCCCAGGATCATCAGACAGCCCAAGTATGTACTCTGCTACAGTCATAATATCTAAGCCCTGTTAGGCTTGGAAATAGATTTAAACTGGATTTTGTTTTAGAATAGTATTATAAGATGTTTCATCTGCTGGCAAACAGGCATTTCAATCTTTTTGCCCCTAAGAACAGATACTCAATACACATTTTTGAGACTTAGCTGCTTGGTAGGAAACAAGCCATGTTTTCTAGGATCTTTAAAGGTAACTTGGCTAGGAAACAAATCAAAATTGAGCCAGGACTAACCAGGGTAAGGGTTGCTTATATCTGCAGATTACCCCTCTCTGCTTTTCTAATTCACTCACCATGCCTTATCTTTCCATTAATCTTTAATAAACCTTTTAGTTAATTCCCCAAACAGACACAATCTACATGACAGCAGGATACAGTGCAAAAGCAGCCCACGGATATGAGGAAATAGGCAGCAGAGGAATCAAAAGGAGGGGAAACTTTTAGGATTAAAATCACCCAAACTGCAGGTCAGTGGAAAATGATGAGCAATCAGGAGAAAGCAGCTGTGAGGGGCAAAGCAGGGAGGAGGGAGGGGCTGTTAAGGGTACTAGTATTTATCTGGATGTTGCATTCATTTTCTCAATGGGGCCCTCCTCTCTTTTCCACTCTGGTTCCACTTTGACAAAAACAGGTAATCTGATTTCAAACTTGGAGCCTTTGAAATGTGGAAAACCCTCTCCATGCTGACAACAAGGATATAGCTAGATTAAAAGGTAAATGCAATTTAACCCACACCAGCAGAAATGGTAATCAAATTATATTGCCTCTAAATATGATAAGTTTGGGACTGGGGCCCTCAGGGGAAGAGAAGGTGTCTTGCAAACACAAAGAAACATGTCAAAGGGAACTGCTAAATCAATGCATGCATTCTGACTTCTATCCTACCTCCTTTCCCCAGGGTGCTTGATAAGCTGCTGATTGCTTCTAAAATATCTACTACCAATGTTAGGAACTGATTAAGCAGCTTACAAAGCACTGGGGGCTAACAGACAGGCCCACCAGGGAGACTGCAGCTCTGGAGTTAAGTAGCTTGCTTTTTCAAGGCTTGATTACTAAAGATGAGATAGCAGAACATGCTGAAAAGATGTGGAAACAGTTTAGTCCTCAGGCGACTGGCCTTTTTATTTTATATATGGAATAATTTCTATGCTGTGATTTCACCAGCAAACAAAAGCCATGTTTCCTGTTGTTCTGCAGTCTCAGTCTCCGAGGGGCATGTGAACTACTTCAAATTAATATGCCAACTAAATGTCCAGAACTATGTTACCCTTATCCTGCAGAAAAGGCACCACTAGAAAAGAGAAACATAAGTGAAAGAAGTCTAAAATACTGTGTTTTACATGCCACTGGCAATAGCATTAGAGTGAGAACACTGTGTGCCCAAGTCAGCTAGCATATCTCACCTCATTGCTTTGTCCATTGGGCATCTGAGTGCTGCAGCACATTCACCTTAAGACTCTTTATCCTCTCTTTTCAGCATTTTTTTCAAAATTCTCCTTGTTTAATCTTTACATAATAAAATTCTGCCATTCAAGTGTACTGCAAGGTGCAAAGACACATTTTGCTGGCACATTACCTCTTCCATGGTCACACCTGTCATGGTAACACTTCATGGCTTAACTTTGTGTAGCAGCCTTGCTGAGGTTTTTGATGTTCTTGGGGGCTGGTTGGGCTTTTTCCCCCCTCCTCTTGTGGCAACGCCCAGCAGACTTTGTAAATTAACATGTTGCACTAGGGACTATAAATTCCTGAATAACCACTCTTTCAAGCAAAGAAATAAATACTAGTTACCTGTAGGCTCAGAATTCATTGATCAGATGAGAATTTCTCAGAGCAAAGCTCTCTTTGCAGACTACAGTTTTCTTTCACAGTCTCTTTCCAGCCCCATTTGAATACATGCTCTGGACTTGTCTCCTTCAATCCTAACCAATGCCCCTGTTAACCCATTTTTACACTAAACTATAAACCACAAAGAAGACTTGGAAGTATAGCTATTTATGCTATGATTAGCTAGAAGGAGAATGGACAATTAGCACTGAAGGTGAGAACAGGCTTGATGTGCAGCATATAGGATTAATCGAAGACACTAACCTGCTGAAGGTCTGCAAGAGAGTAAAGATGGATTTGCTGGAGAAGATACTCTCTGGGAAAGATCCTGGAAAACAGAAAAATGGATGTGTGTCACACCTTTTTGACTGGGAAACTCAAAAATTTCCTCTCCCCACCAAACAGGTGTAGAACAATGATGCCAGAGAGAGAGCTTGCCAGAAGCTGGAACTATGTCATCCTTTAAGCACCAGCTACTTTTGCAGCATTCCACATGGGCACAACCATTCCACAATAAGAATGAATGTGTGCCAGGGTCATTCTCCAATTGTCAGGTCACGTACAGCAACATTTACAGCCACTGAAAGCTCTTCTTCAGTAGAGATGATGTTTCTTTAAACAATTAACCCAGTAATAAAAACAAACAACTCAAAATACACATTAAAAGTATTTCTGGTGGGTTTTAGTGCAAGATTCCTGGTCTGCTACAAAGCCGTAAGTTAGTTTCAGATGTGATTTATGGCTTTGTAACTGAAATAACTATATTGGGAAAAAGGTCATGCAGATACTGTTCTTCCAACATGAAGTTGATTGATATCAACTACCCTTTGCATGCAGAAATATATGTATTGGTATAGACTTTGTAAAGACTTATTTAAGAAAGTGATATTTACCTTAAAATAAGCCAACGTTTAAGGCAAGACCATTGCTTATGCACTTACCTGTTCAGTAAAGCTAAATTACTGAAACCTGAACAGAGAAGAGATGCCCTAATTAGAGCAACTGACAGTAAAATGAAAAACTGGGTTAAAGTCACATGAGAGGAAAAAAGGAAAATTTAAAGGTAAGTGGATCTCAGCTAAAGAAGTTTATTAAAACCTATATATCTGTTATAAAGATGTCAGGAAGAGAAAAAGTACATCTAATCAAGACATCTATCTTTGTGTGCACACAAAGAAATAACCATCTGACCAGCGTTTATTTTCCATCCACACAGAACAAATATACCACCACACCAAGGTATCCTGGGCAGTGGAGAGTCACATCACTCCTGCTAAAAAAGCAACCAAGTATCTCAAGAGGTGAAACTATTTCACACTACACCTGTATCTCTCTTCCAGAAGAAATTGTGAACTCTGTTCCTACATCACAGTCAGGTAGTTTTAAGGCAATACAGAAACAAAACTCGATGTTATGAAATGCATGAACAAAGCTCTGGCAAAGACTGGTTTGTAACAGTAGAACTGAATGGTACAGAACAGAGAGACCACTGAACAAGTTCAAAAAAAACCCCAAAGATACTGAAAGGCCAACAGAAACATACATGACCATGATATGAGACTGATGAGAAAGCACACAGCCACTCAAAGAAGAGATTTTAGAAGCTGCAACATAATCAGCTGAAACACTGACCAACAGGGCTAACACTACCAACTGCAATGTTTCCACAGAACACTGAATCTAAGAAATAATGAAAACACCTCAATTAATTCCTTGTACTCCACTACTTGTCTTAAATGACTGCCTTAAATTGATGCTTTCAAAGCTGTCTTGAAGAGACCAGGATTTCTCACTGCTGTTAAGGTAAGTGGTACAAAGTCCCGTAACTACTTTTGTACTTTTGAAAAAAAAAAAAATATTGGGGTGGGAGGAGAAAATACCTGCAAGCAAGGCACTGACAACTGAGCACTGCCCACATTAGGCACTCTTCCAGAGCTGGACTGTGCCTTTGCTCCTTCTCACCCACCAAGCATATTCACTCTGCCCACCCAGTTCTCAGCTGCAGTTTCATTAGGATATTGCCATTTCCCCCTTTCAGCTCTGTAGGTGATGCCACTGCTCCTTCTAGAAGGGAATATGTTTCAGTGGCTCTGCTGCATCACACCTTCATAATACATTTGGCACAGTGCCAAAGACCATCTGAAACCAGCCAAAATTCAGACATCAGACAACAAATGACACTGTGATTCCTCATTTGCACATAACAAATTTATTAAAACTGATTACTAAGGAGTCAACTCTGAACAGCATTTTTAAGCATGAGCATTTTTCCAGCTCAGATAGAATTTATTTCATTAAAATTTCCCCATCGTTCTCCCCTGATCACACAGACAGGCACTAAACAGTGCTGGGGGAGCTTTGCCAGGAGCTGCATTATTTGCTGATGCCCTTACAGCACTGCTAAGGAAAACAATTAGCTAATGAAAGATTTCCTTTTTCAGGAAATTGCCTGAATAGCCCATAAAGCAGAAACTGTCAGCGACTCAGTATCGATGACTAACATCACATTCCCCTGCCTTCAAGGACAGCATTGTATTTCCTGCAAGTTCTAGCTCCTACTAAAAAGTGTACAGATGAAAAGCAAACTCATGAATTCCTTTATGAGTCTCAGCCAGCACAGGTCCTGGTGACAAACATCCTATCCCTGTACCTGTCCCCTTTCCTAAGACATGTCAGATTGCAGCAACAGCTCTGCACAGCAGGCATCCAGCACACCTCCTCCTTTCCAAATCTATTTCCAGGAAAAGAAGTAGGCACTGCCCTCCCAATCTTATGCAAGACACAAATATACACACACACTCGGTGCTCAAGTGAGAGGAGCGATCATTTCCATTGCTATGGAAAGTGAGGCATTAAAAACCCCTTAGTAAGTAAGGCTGGTCCAGCTTCAGATTTCCAGTCTTTCTACTGTCTTGAAAAATTCAAATTGGTTGTGGTGGGCCACAAAGAAACAGCCAAGCACCCAAAGCTCACAAATACAACAGCATTTACAAAACTTCTCATGAAGCAACCAGACCAGTTCCTGTATGACTCCCAATACATGTAGAGGTGCAAAACACACCTTCAACTCTTGTCCACATTACCAGAGGTGGAAAGCATATAGCCCTATGACTGTGAACCCCTGAAATTGCCTCAAAGGAGCCAGCTCAGCCCCTAGTCATATAAATGAAGTGCCTTCACCACACCTGTGGTGAGTGGCAACTGCTTCAAAAATGTATCTTGCTGTGCTGCATGTCTGCAGTTAAGAGCTCCCCCACAAAAATCTCTGCTAGTTGCATTTGGAAAGAAAAACCAAAACTCAAGAGCTACCTGAACATAACTGGTGAAGCCAACTCCCAAAAACGTGTCTGTTCATTGCTAGTTTTCTTCAGCCTCTAGTGGGTGGAGAAGAAGAGCATAACAGACACCAAAATATCCCATTCAACACATTTTCAAAAAAAATTCATCATAAAATGCAAGCAAATCAGTTGGGGCAGGACATCCACACAGACCAAGTAGCCCAGTGAGGAAGAAAATGACTGATGGCCAGTTTCCAGCATCCTGCTTGCCTGCACAGGTTCTCTGAGCCTAATGAGGTCGTGGCTTATATAAAGTCTTTTTCAGTAGGAGGCACATAGGACTAATTCAGAGCCTCTTGCTTCTCAACCTGCACACCTCCTCTCATGTAACTAGTAGGAAAGCAGTGTCTATGCCACCTCCATCCCTGTTATCTGCAACTGAAATTGGCCAAAGGCAACCAAAGTCAGCAGAGAACAGTAGGCGACATGAGGCTCACACAAACACCACACCATTGCATTAGTGACCAGACAAAGTATTATAATGCATCCAGATCAAACTAAAATTGCATTCGTGTCCAAAAATCTCACACAGACTACAGAGCAAGCTAAGATAACTACACCTAGAAATGCTTCAGAAGAAAATATGTATTTACTTTCTGCATGAGGTTTGAGCACGCTTGGGTTAATATAAGACCTTGATGCAAAAAGACCAAAACATTTATTTTTCCCTTGATATAAAGGTCTTTTATAAACACCAAATGGGAAGTCTCTGATTAGTTTTTTGAAAGCAAAATAACAGACATCAGTTTTGCAAATCTATTGATCGATGTGCTACAATTTAACTAGATTTTTTTAAAAGTTGGTCAATTAAAATCATTCAATAAACAGCGTCCTTTCAGTCAAATCTTAACACAGAAAAAAACCTGGAGTGAGTTAGACAGAGGTCGAATGAAAGATATTAAGACTCATCACAATAAAAACTCAAACCTCTGCTGCTTCAGAATGTGACCTGTGACCCCTGAGAGGCAAATGGTATCAAGTGCACATCCCACTAAAAGCACCTCCTAAGCTTTCACAGTTTGGAAACTCCCAGACCAGTTTCACCACTGATGAGTCACAGGACTGCTGTGCTGTAAACCCTGGCTACCAGTCAAGGTTTAGCCTGCAATGAACAAACCAAGTTCAATGTTAAACAGCCCTCTAGCTTTGCCAGTTCCTGTGAACAATCAAATCCAAAGTCCTATGGTTAAAGGTCTCTAAATTGCTTTATTGTTATGTGCTAGGTATAAACATAACCAATGCAAGCAGGAAAGAAACTCACCATCAGAGACTTTTAGTCCAACTAAAAGAGAATTGAACATTCTCAGTTTGTGATTTTTTTGTTTGATACTTTGCAATCTAAAATGTAACTTTCAGTCAAGACAGAACCAGAAATTTCATCTGTTCCCGTTCGGATGATCTTATCAGGAAAGTATTTGCACAAACAAAGGTTATCTTTTAGTGTCCTCCTGCAAACAGAACCACTGATAAGACTTTGCTTTTTGCATGTGGACAAAGTGCGTAGTCATGGTGCTTTGTTAGCACTAAGTAATTGCTCTGCATTTAAAGCCTGTTTATCATCGGCTTAGGTAATTTTTCTTCAATGGGTTAAATACCCTGACAGCTCTGCTAAAGCTACAACCAATTAATCTGCCCATGCCTGACATTATAACTAAAGTACAAACGTGATAAGCAGGAGGAACTCTTCTTTTTACAATGCAATCAAAAGAAATCAAGTTCGCTGGCAGGTGGGCACAACCACATCTCCTTTGTACCAAAAAGCCTGTTGAAACCTAGGATGGGAGGGGAAGCTGGCACCACTACTTCATGTGCCAGCCAAGAGTGTCTTGTTTGACCAGGTTGAGAACTCTGTGACTGAGCTCTGACTCACGGGGGACGCAGATGCACCAGCCTAGCACACTGCCACCTCTCCACACCTCTGCAGGAAGCTGCTACACCCACAGCTGGCACAGCACCACGGGCACCAAGGCCATTTCCTCGCTGATCTCACTGACAGCAGCCCTAGCTTCTCAGGGATACTACATGGTTTTAAAAGCACAGAGGGGTATCAGTGAATTTCCAGTTATCTCAAATACATGTGGCAGGGTAAAGAGTATCTCTTGCTGAGTTTTCTCTTGCAATTCATTTGACATGGAAGCTGTTAACTTAAGGTAGCGAATGGCATCAGAGGTGAGGAGAAAAGGGAGGATTTTTTTCCAGTGGTGCTAATTCTCATAGGTATGTTCAGGCTTTTGATTTTGTATCTCCTTGAAAATCTTAGCTCCTCGAAGCTTATTGGGATAGGAGAACCCAAACTTTCCAACCAACAGAAGTTAGGGAAGTCAGGCCTGGGGAAACTGTGATTTTAAAGTCAAAAGGTATTAATAAACAGATGAATTTAAACCAAAACACTACTTATTTATTTAATTCTTGTGGAATTATACCAGATTAATACTTTTTTTCTAATTCTATGGATTGTCTAAAAATGATTCATTTCACATTCATGAGGAATGAACACTGTTCTGGGCTCTGGGAACAGTCATTCCTGCATAACTTCAGCCCACACAAAGTGCGAGATTGCTTAGCAAGCATGTCCAGGTAAGGTATTACTTCATGCTCTTAGGAAATTCCCTGTGAGCATCCCTATATTAAAACAGTTACTCTTATCATCCATCAGCAATCCTGAACCAGTATATAAACTTTCAACTAAAATGCAGTACACCAACTCTCACTCCTGTGTGGTTCCTTGAACGAGATTATGGGACCATTGTGAAAGACAAGAATCACTACAGATCAAACTTAGGAATCAAGTAACACTGTTACTAAAAGCAGAATGCAGAGAATTAGACACACACAGTCTCATTTTGAAATCAAAATAGCTTACATTCCCCAATTAACTTAAATTTAAGAATAAAACACGCTCTTTGATTTTGTTAGGCACTTTTGAACACTTGCAGTTTGCTGCTGGAAGTTCTGATATGAAAACATAGGGATAAAAATGGCACAAGTCATACTTAACATGGTGCCCACGTCTAACAGGAACTTATTTTTCCATCATTACCTTTTTTTTAAAGCACCCTAGTCTCAAACAGTGAATGGAAACCATTGTGAAAGGGATGTAATATTACTTATCCCTTTGACAAAGAGATGCAGGTGGACCCCTAGACCAGAAAACGCTACTATGAACTGAAGACCCTTCCCTGTCCTCTTGAAGGCTTATGGAAAACTCTAGCATGCTCCTCAGCTGTGTGCTTACCATGGCAGAGCACTGGCTTGTGCTTTTAACCTTCCCTTGACATGAACAGACAGCAGTACTGCCTTCACCCTGGCTACCTGGCACACACCTCATTGCTCCAGCTGTGTTTGTTACCTCCAGCTGAAATTGAAAGCTCAAATTGCACCTTAACACCATCCCCTCAGTTTCAGCCAAAGACTTCTTAAGATGTTGACTTGCAAGGACTCTGCACACACCATTACTTCGTCCAAAAGAGAGAAGAGCAGAAGCAAAGAGGTGGAGTGTTTGTAAGAACTCCATTGACAGGCATGCTTTATTTCCGCTACTGTGATGACTACATGTGCAGAATCTATACAAACAACAAATGGTTTGTGCATACTTCTCTGCATTTGTTTTCTCACCTTTCCTCACTTTCACAGATTCCACAGAATACTCTGAGTTGGAAGGAACCCACAAGGATCACTGAGGCCAAACCTTAAGTGAATGGACTTTGGAGTGTTGCTTTGTCTTAACACTGACTCCTCTCAGGATATCAAGATATCCTCTTTAATCGAGTTTCCCTCTTGCCCTCTTTCCAATCACCTGTGCAACAAATTTTCACCTTCTGTTGGTTTTACCATTATCTCAGAGCCCTACGTGCTATGAAGCCACATCCTTCTGTTCAAACTCAAGTTTCCTTTTGCAATTTACTGCTTTCCCAAGTAGTGCCTTTGTTCCACTGCTCTGGAATTTTCCACTCTCTAAATGGCCTAACCGTTGCAAAGAAAATGGAGAAAACAGTCTCCTTTGACAGTCTGAACATGACTTAATGACCTTCTGTTGTCCTTGGTCTGAAAGATGACATAGCCCCGGCTGCACATACATGAGGTATTTGGTGGTACAGTGATTGCATAAGATCAATCAGGAGTCCTGCCATGTGTTTAGACAGGTTCCCCAACTGCCACACAAATATTTTGAAAGTAATCTACTCCTGTGTCAGAAGTGATACGTCTAAGGCCTCACTGTAGGAAGTGACAGGACTCTATTGTTCAGCATTACTGAATTTGGGCTTGTTTCCCTTCGTGCTGACAGACCAGCAGGCTCAGCCAGGACCACACATCTGCAGCACTGGAGGTGTACCTCTAACCTGCTGCAACAGCAAGCCCCAATCAGGCCTTCCTAGAAAAGGCTAAGTATCCAGCACTGGGGTTTGGCTGAGCTAAAACTGATGTATTGCTGTTCTGGAGATGATAGACAAATGGTACCAGGCAAAGTAACAAGAAGGAAGTTTTTCCATTAACTTTCTCATCACCATTCAGATTCACTTAGAGAACAAGCACTAATGCATAGGGGAATGCGCTACAGAACAATCTGCGTTGTTCCACTGCCATTTGCCTAAAGTATCGGTGCTAGCAGCACCTGAACTGCAGGTTTAGATGTATAGCTGAGAGAGCAGAGAGTCCAGAGGGCTTCCCAGAGGGAGCTCCAAGGTTCACCTGGGCTACTCCACCCTACAGTAGACATGGAGATATCTGAAGACCTCAGAAAAAAAAAAATTATTCTGACAGTTCCTTGACTCAAAGAGCCTTCAATCATGACAAGAACAAAGCAAATCCAGAACAGAAGTTGCATCATTCAGCACAGTTTCAGAGAATACCCCCATTATTTAATGGACTCAGATTCTCAGTGTTTCCCAGCCATCAGTTTTACTGAATCCATCTTGTTTGTCTGTGCCATTTATTCACCATCTCACAATCGGCAGGTGGTGATGGGATCTGTACAGCTCCACTTGTACCTAGTTCTGGCTCTACATTTCAGTTTTGCATGTTTTTGCCTGAACAGCATCCACAGAAGCAAAGCAACCAAAACAAGCGAGAACTTGTTGAGTAAAGACATTTGAGGCAAGTAATGTGTGTTGCAATACTGAGGTGACAGTTACAGCAAACCAGGCGTAACAACATCCCTTGTAAAACAGGGAGTTCAGCAACAGGTTCAGAGTCCCATCTGGGTGATATCAGAGGAACACTGCTGATACACGCCGGTGGAGGGCCTTATTTCACCTCCTAGCCAAGTCCAGGTTGCTTATTTTTATCCTTTGCAAATATAAAAAGGGCTTAGAAACCAGAGGAGCAAGAGGTGAGAATAAATCACTAAAACTGATGAAGACCATTTTTACTGTAAGCCTTCTAGCTACTTTTAGGATTTCTTCTGTGTATTTTCCTTTCTTCCTTCCTCATCTTCTACTTAGTCACTTTCTTCTTCAAAGTTCACAATGCGGTTTCAGCCCTGAGTTCTCTGCTAGATGCTAAGTTTCTAAAGTTTTAAAGTACCTATCTGTGCACCCCAAACAATATAAACCACACTTAAACCAACTGGATCCTGAGCTAACCTGGTTTATAGCCATCTGGAATTCTTCAGAAAAAGTGACTGTAAGCACTGTAAACAGTTTTGTCTTCACAGAGGACACCAAGAGTTTCCAACTTCATTCCTGTCTTCATTTTGTGATCTGGGTTGAAGAGCAAGGTATAGATTTAAAGTAGATGATAATGCAAATAGTATTAATAAAAGAAACCTCGGAGTGATCTGCTTTTCCCTAATAAGGCAGGCTCTATCAGTGTCCCAGAGGCAGCAAGGTGCCAATACAATTAATCAGTCTGTTTTTAGTTCTCTGTAGACAGCAATATTAACAGTTTGTTTCAGTCTGTTTATATGGGTCTGACAGGTCTTCAAGATGCTGTGTTCACTTTCTTGTGATTAATAGTTATTCACATACTAAGGTGAAGACCAAGCAAAAAAGAATGTTTTTAGAGTGGGACAGATAACTGGATTCTCTCTTCCAATCTTCCCTTTCTACTTAGGAAACAGTACTAAATTTAGGAATGTTGTCTCACCATATTGTTTAAACTCCTCCTTTTCTTGCAACTTGCTCATGTGATGAGCCAAAGGAAAATTTAAATCACATATTTTCTTTGTTTACTTTTCAGCTGTGCTCTATAAAATCATCACATTGATAGTGAATGTCTGCACACTGAGATACTAGATGAAGAAACCAAAGCCACAGGGAGCCCTCTAAGCAAGGAATAACTGCTCCTGGGAAAAGCACTTTTCTTTCTTTTTGGACATGCAAAGTTCTTAGGGGAGATCTAAGGGACCAGCTGAGCACCAAACCCACTTCACTGACCAAGAAGGAGCTTGACTCTAAGGTCTGTTTTGTACATTCCTTCAGTGGCTTTTACACTTCCAACAAGTCCTACCAAACTGGAGATGCTTCCCTAGTACAAAACCAAACCCTTCTTGGGCTGGAGGTCCTTCTCGTCACCACAGAGAGCTTTAATTGGAGAGTGTGAAGGAACCCTTAGATAAGGGAGTATGTAGAGTACTTTTTTCCAGTTTCCCTTTCTGCCATTCTGCGTGTTACATTTTGATACAGGGACGTTTTCTCTCTTCTTCCTGCTCCAAGGAAAGACCTTGCTCACACTTCCGTGACAATTTTTGTTCATTCTCTCTTCTGTCCATTTCCTAAGCACTTGTCATCTCTCCTTTTTGGAGATAGGTTTTGGGGTTCCCCCTTTTTCTGGTTTCTCCATTAACTCTTCATTTCCTGAGATCCTTTCAATCTCCCTCTCTGGGGTTTCTCTCATCCTTTTTCTATTCTCTATTTCCCTGCTTAACGCCTCCTTTGAACTTTCTTTTACTCTCTCAACCAAGTCCATTCAGTTTCCTGCCTCCTTCTGTCTATTTTAATAAGAGAATTCTTTTCTTCAACATTAATCAGAAAGCATCACTTCCTTTCTGCCACTTCTTATTGCAGCTGGAGGGGACAGCACAGAAAAGTTATAGCTGAACAGAAAAACAGCTCTGCCAGATAATACCATCCACTAGAATAAAAGAGGAACCACCCTAAATTTTAAAATGCTGTGAGCTGCCCTAAAAATAATAGGAATTGAATAGTACAAGACAAGCACATATTAACACACAGTGAGGGCCTAACACCAGAACTCGGAAATGCTCTCCAGAAACCCGTTGCTATATCCTTCTCTTAGTCATTCTAGGTAGTTCATCAAAGCAATGACATAGGCTATGTACCAAATGGCAGACCAACTCTCCTCACCTGCAATAAAGACACTAGAGCAGTCTAATCTCCCTTCCAGAGAATTCAGGTCCTTAAAACACCATGCTCAGAATACAGTCACTGATGTGACCTGCTTTCTTGCCCTTCTTGCCCTCACATTTTCAAAGCAGTGACTTTCCTACTTTCAGTCTTGTCCTAAAAACTGGGGTAAACAAATGCTTACAGATGAATCAGGTCAGCTGCATGCGCCCAGAGACACTCACCTCACAGTACAGCATGGGCAGACACACCTCCCCATCTCTTTTGAAGATCCACAACAAAAGTTATTTGGCTTTTATAAGGTCACAACTGTGGCTCGATGCTTTTAATAGGATTGTTCATTTTTAGCTTGTTAGAAAAATACAGAAGCAGCAGAATGGACTAAGATAAAGCACTTCTAAAATGAAGTTCACTTTTTATAAAACTACTATTTCCACCACAGCAAAAACAATATGAAACACCTTTTGCTGTGCTATGACCATGTATTTTCCAATAAACAAAATGTTCAGCACAGCCATGTCATGGATATTGGCTGAGCAAGAGGCCAAATGCTCTGGTGTCACACAAATCACATGCTGGGTCATGTCCCAGGCAACTACATCTGGCCTCTGCCTTTGGGTGAGGTCAACTCACAGAAGAGGACAGAAACACTGAAAATACTTAACTCACAGCCAGGAAGCCTAAGAAGGAGTAAAAGATGCCACCATAATGTGTGATCCCCTGGACTAACAGCTGTCAAGAACAACTTCAGATACTCAGACCCTATGAAATAGTTTTCTTTGGCAGAGGATAACCCAGCTGCCCAGGGAAGTCAAATACAAGCACAACATATTTCTAAATGTGTAACACCTTCAGAATTAGACTGTAAGAAAAAACAAAAAGTGTCGGGGGAAGTAACTTGAACAGGACACTACATGCCTGTGCTGTATGCTGTCTGTGGTTCTTACCTTCTGCGCAGATCTTCAGCCACTGCTGCTCTGCAGCTGAACAAGTAGGCTCGGAGAGATTTTAGCTGCTGTCTCAGGCGGACAACAGTTGCCAGAGGTTCAGCATGCTTGTACAACATGGGATTTTCCTGCTGGATATCAATCAATGGCTCCTCATAAACATATTCCAGGAACTCTTTGGCTTGCTTTGATACCTGAAAAATAAAGCAGTTTAGCTAGGCTTTCCTCCCAGTTCTTATTAAGCAAATCTTCCCCTCTGTGATCTGTCATCTGAAAACTTACTCTGTTATCAATTACAAATGAAGACAGAGCTGAGAGAGATCCAACTCTCTCTCCTTACAGCCAAGTCAAACTTCACCAAGCCCTTCAAAATTCAGTGTATGAGATAACTGCTTACTTACCAAAGTGCAGTGATATCTGCAGCCACACACACTTTAGCTGCAGAGTAACACAGCTTACTAGATGTTTTCCAAGTCTAAAATCCGATTAGCAAGTTTCTTCCCTATTAGTTTTTTTCTGCGTGTTCATGATTTTCTTTTTGGCAAGAAGCAAGTTGTTCTGTTTTTTTAAACACAGGTAAATAAAATTGAATTTTATTGGTATTACTCCCAATGTTTCATCTGCAAGAAGTTTTTCTTATGCCTTTTTCATTATAGTGCCCTGTTCTATCTCCACCTGCAAAGAGCTACTGTAATCTTGATAAATTCATGGGATTTTTGTTCCACTAGAAAAGATCCTCCTGTCTCTGAGGTGAGAAGGCCAAATTCTCTCTCATTCCTTACTTCTGCATTTTATCACAGCTGGAAAAGAGAAGATGGGATTACCTGAAATGAGCTGCAAATCACTTGGAACTGTGCTACAGAAATACTATTGGTTCCACGATTCAATTAGTCCTCCTGGGTCTTTAAATCAGTGTTTACATTGAGTCAAGGGAGGGATGAATGAGGCTAAGAAAAGTAGAAAGGGCACAGCCCTACCCAACCACAGCCTCTGAGATTTAGGAAGTTATTTCCCTTCTGGTGCTGTAAGGTAAGAAGTAGGTAAAAGCAATGCAAGCCCTTATAAACAGCCCCACTTTCAAAAACCAGCACTAGTTACTCGGTACTTACGGGGAAAGCAAGCCTTGAATGTAACCTTTCCACAATGCATAATCAAAATATAAGAAATAATACCAAGGCCAGTCTTCCCACTGATAACTACACAGACAACACAACATGTAATTTTAAATACAGCAGACCATAACTCCACAGGTTTCCCAGGCCCTAAAGCTGTATTAAATATCTCACCTATTTATATTAAGCATCTCCCCAATTTCTTTTTTTTTTCTTTTCTTTTTTTTTTTTTTCAAATATGTATGTGCAAGGGATTGTGCTGAGTGGAATCAGAGGTAAGATGGAGCAACACAGGCAACTTGGATTTTGTAGAACAAAACTCTACAAACTCCAAATATATAAAGTTTTCTAACACTAACAATTTTATTATGCTTACTGAAGTGCATAAGAGACTGCAGTTAAACAACCTGTTCTTACAATCATCAAACCATTTGACCACATTATCTCAGCAATCCCTTGACAACCTCTGTATCTATACTAAATATCAGTCCTCTTCCACCAACTAGTACATTAAGCCATGGATTCAGGGATTCCCTAGGAGGCACGAGAATGCTTGGTACAGCAACCAGCACCTCCCCCCAGGAGGACCTGGTGCTCAGTGATGTCTTTGTCTATCTCCTGGCTTTAAAGCTCTACTGAACGGATGGGCTCCTCATCCACCTGCCCTGCTGTCTTGGGAATTGAAGAGCACTCACTGTCCAAGCACTACACCCACACCTGTGCACACCTGTACCCTGTGTGGGGCATCCCTCCTGAGGTGTTAAGAGCACAGAAACAAAAGGATGCCACAATTAAGGTTCCCCAAGTGACTCTGCCATACAGTTGCACTACAATGACAAAGTATTACTGTGCAGCTCTGGTCCTATATGGTCTGAGTATAGCCTTTGAGGAGAGAGGAGCAAGGCAAACCCTTCTCTCTCCTTGCCAATACAATATATCCCCACAGTTCTGACTACAGGAAAAGTAGCTTTGCCCAGCACCACTGGCTGACAGATAGGTGTCAGTTCACTCTACATGTGTGACAAAGGCACACACATCTTGTAAAACATTAACTCACATTGCCAACCATAGCAAAGTTACAAGAAATGCAGTCTTAAAATGGGAAGGCTCAGGCAGTCACAGTAATTCAGCTTGCTACCAGCCAGTATTCTAGCATATGTCCTAGCATACTCACAGTCCCCCAGTTTTACTGGGCAGACAAGACAATCCTATTAAATCAGCCAGAAGGAGTGAGAAGATGCAAAGGGCAACAGGGCTTTAGCTTTAAATGTCATACAAGGATGGATGCTAACATTTTCCAGACCTTTTCTTTCTAGAGCTTGCAAACTTACAGTTCAGAATTCAATTTACCAGAAGTCAGCCTCCCTGGAAGCCTTCTGGCACAGGAAGCTAATTTCCTGCTGTGTTTGTCTGGCATTTTGCACAGGCTGAAAGCCACCTGAACTGCAATAGTGAGTTCTGTGTGCAAACAGGGAAAACAGTTGGCCTAAGTAAAATGAAGAAAGGGTGTTCACAAGACTGCCTCTTTTCCATTCACACAAGAAACACAAATACAAAAACAGTGGGGAGACAAGGGGAAAAAACCTGAATCCGGGGACTGAGCTGCTGCTTTGGTTATGAGAGAAGAAACATGCCTGACCACCAAGTCCTTTCAAAGAGCTTCTATTGCAGCCAAGATTTTTCTTTTCCTACCCATGTGCTTTCAGGTGTTAAGTACTTTGTTGTTTTTCAAGATCCTGGGTATGGGAAAGACAACTCTGCAGACTTTTACTGCTTCTACTCTTTCATGACCTGCCTTGCCAAAAGCAGACAAGAACATCTCAATTTCAGAACTGACTTGATGTAACAGTTTACAGTGCTGCTCAGATGTCTAGTGTGTGAAACTCTAAAGAGAAATGTGCCCAATTACACTGTAAGAGCTCATGTCCTACAGTACCTATTGGTGCTTGCTTTGCCAGAAACACATAGGACAGACCCCTACAGCTCCTGTGGAGATGGGTAAAAGGTGGCAGTGGGAAGGAGTGCAGGTCTACAAACTCTTAGTTCAATTTTGCTTCCATTTGGTGGATTGACAGGCACCATTCAGACTGTGTAAAACAGAAGCTTTTGAAGACTGGAGCCCTGTTTCAGTTCTGACCATCAAATGTGGTAAATGCTTATTTCCTGCAGGACCTCCTTGGGGTGTGGCACTGGTGCAGCCAGGAGGAAGTCCCTCACCACAGAAGCTCCAGCTTTCAGGCATTGTTGTGCTACTTGCAAGGGAGAGGGTTGTGTGTTTAGAAGAAGCTCTGTTGCTTTATCTTCATTTTGGGATGTTGCTGCAAAGCTTTGTGTGGGCACACTAGCCAGTTTGGGGAGGTGAAATGCTGACAAATTAAGTGCCCTTTAAAAATAAGCCAAAAGAAAATTATTACTATTAAGATCACCTCAAGGAAGTAAGACAAGACATCTGCATTTGCCAAATCATAGAATGGCTTGGATTGGGAGGGACCTTAAAGATCATCTAGCTCCAATCCCCCTACCATGGGCAGGGACACCTTCCACCACAACAGGTTACTCAGAGCCCCATCCAACCTGGTCTTGAACACCTCGAGGGAGGGGGAGTCCACAGCCCCTCTGGGCAACCTATTCAAGGCCTCATCACCCTCATAATAAAGAGCTTCTTCCTAATATCTAATCTAAACCTACTCTCCTTCAGCTTAAAGCCATTCCCCCTTGTCCAATCATTCCTTGCCCTTGTGGAAAGTCCCTCTCCAGCTCTCTTGTAGGCCCCTTTAGGTACTAGAAGGTGCTATAAGGTCTCCCCAAAGCCTTCTCTTCTCCAGGTTAACAAACCCAACTCTCAGTCTGTCTTCACAAGTTCACACCTTTCTTGTGTTGGGGGCCAGCTGTGGAGCCAGACAACAACTGGGAGCTGGACACAGAACTCTCTCCAGGTGGGATCTCATGATACTAAGTCCTTCTCCTCAGTGATAGTCTCAATCGATTCTCTGTCCAGTTTGCACGTGCTTGGGATTGCACATTTCATCAATACCCTACTAAGAAATTATGCAGTTTCATTACAACTATTAAGTACAGCAACCAGCATTAAGCTGAAATAAACACCCAACCTTATCTCTGAATGGAGAAAGGAAATGCAGATGTGAAAATACAGGCAAATCTATACTCTATCTCAGAAAAGCAATGCTTAGTTCCCCAGAAGATATAACACAGACAGAAATAATAGCACATGTATGCAGAAATGAAGAGAAAGGGAAAAACCCCAAGAGAAACTACCTGTTATTTTAATGCTATTCATGGATAGGACGGAGTTGAGGAGATCCAACCAGTGATCTAAACTTAGCTGACACACTGCCACTGTGGTAGGTGATGTCCTCTTCACCTTCCCACCCTGTCTTAATTTCTGCTTTAATAGCTGGGGATGCTGTAGTGTTTTCCTAAGGGACTGTGTTCCTTTCTTAAATTCACCTTCTCTGAGCACTTTGGCACAAAGACTGATAAAGATCTGCACAGAATTTGCTTGTGTTCCCAAGCCACGTATCTGTTCTGTCTGTCTACAAAAGTATTATAGTGAAATGACAGAAGAT
Source organism: Campylorhamphus procurvoides (assembly GCA_013396655.1). Classification (NCBI taxonomy): domain Eukaryota; kingdom Metazoa; phylum Chordata; class Aves; order Passeriformes; family Dendrocolaptidae; genus Campylorhamphus; species Campylorhamphus procurvoides. Next base: position 450,759 of record WBMV01009146.1, on the reverse strand, counting down.
TAAGTTTTTTATGAATCTTAAGCTTAAAAGTCCCATTTTCTTTTGTGTCTCAGCTGCCTACATGAAGAACACAGGAAACAGAGCACAATTTTCACCCTGCAGGTTTAGAAAAGAAATCAGTTGATTTTCTTGGCAGTATTACTGACAGCTTGGTATGAGGTCTTTGCCTTAACATTTACTAGCCCCATATCAGGGCTACCTATACTACTGTGGGCTGGCAAGTTCAGTCCTTGGTAAAAGTATCCAAAGAAAGAACTTCTAAATATTTATTCCTAACTTCCAGGCATGGGAGGGTTTTTTGTCTCCACACATAGGAGCATTGTAATTCTGAAGAATCTTGCATTTCACAGCGCAAGGCTATCATTTTCCTGATGGCAGGCTCTGGCTACCTTTTAATAATCTCCCCATCTGACAAATTTTCTTCAAGAGAGACCTGCTTTTCCTTTAATAGGGCATTTACTGGTTATTTTTTCCTTTTCAAATAGCACATAATAATAATATTTGCAGACACAAAACATCAAACAACCTCTCCTAACAGTGGCTGCTAGGTCTGTAGCTCTAGCATGGTCTGGATTCCTTATGAGTTTGTTATTCTTTCAGCATATACTGCCTGAGATGGCAAAACAACACTGATGCTGTGTTTGCTGGCATAATACTTTGAGGCATGTAATGAGTTGCCCCTCTCCAGCAACCAGCCACCAAGGCATCAGCAAATAGCAGATTACAAAAGTTTGAGAAAAGCTCTTATGTGGCAAGTGAACAACTGTAAAATTTTCTGCATATGTTACTTTTGTCTGTCTGGTCCAATCAACCACTACAGGAATGTCCTTCTAGTGTCCTCAAAATGTTCATCCCAAGAGACAGGACATACTGGGCCTCACAAACACTGCCTGGATAAGCCAGTGTCCTGTAGGCATTTCCACAGTTTAGCATCCACCACTAAGCAGTGCCATTCCTTAGTCCCTGGTGCTAATGAAACAAGTACTCCTCAGGGGCCCTAGTAACTGCAAAGATTAGGGTTAAAAGAGAGGTTGTAATGCGCCATCTCTTCCTGTCTCTTGAACAACCAGATAAGTAACGATGAAAAAGATGCCACCAAGAAAGAGGAGCATGGCTGCTCCTGTGGAGAACACCTTAAGCCTGGCTAAGGAAACTGGGAGGAAAACACCTGTCTTGTTGAGAGAATGTGGCTCATTCTGACAAGAGGGACAAAGAAGACAGTTTTAGCAGTCAATGCCTGTAACCTTCAGGTTGCTGAAATGTCTGTTTCTGTCTAAAGCGCAATTCAGTTCACTCGCTAGCAAATCAACCTTCAGGGAGAATACCTTGTATTTGGAAGTGTCCCAGTTATGAACCAGCCGTGCAGGGATAAGGAAGCAGTCATCCACGTGGCAGGTGCTGCAGTAATACCATCCACTGTAGCTGCACACCTTGGCTTTCCCATGGGACAAACCTATGGAGCGCTGACAGCCTAGAGAAGAGAGAGGGGGAAAAAGTCTCGGTTTGTACATCATGCCAGAGGTACACACTCAGGATGGAGTCAGAAAAGTAATTACTCCTTCATTTGAGACCCTTTAAAATTTTTATTTATTTTACCAATGAGACATTTCTTATTCTCTAAAAAAAAAAAAGAGGAATGAATATCAGTATTCTTGGACTAGTGCTGGAAAAGCACACACTAACTTGGGCATCTGTGACAGAGTTCAGACAGCAGTCAAAGGATACTTACCACTTCTCAAGAAACCAAGACAGAAGACTTACTTTGAGATATTTGGCTTTTAAAAGACATGGCCATCTGAAAACCATGCCCTGAAGCTTAGACAGAAAACACCAGACCACAGAAGTACTGTGAGCTTGGTGCAGAGAGCTCCCATTTTCCCCACAACAGAATGGGTCAGCACTGCCTGCCTGGAGGAGCACAAGCAGCTCCTGCCGACAGCCACAAGGGATACTGACTTGGCAGGTAGGATTCAGCCACAGAATCAGCACAGCCAAGGCAAACCATGGTCAGACCATGAATAATAACTGTGAGCAACAGTCACATTGAGAATGAGTGGTTCTTTACTAGCAGCAGTGACACAGCTCAGTTTCCAGCAGGATTTTTTTTTCCTTATGATTGGATTACCCTGTGTGTTACAAGGTCTGAGGTCTGCCTGTACTTTTTTCACAGCTGGATCCCTTGCCTCTTCCCATGCCCTCTTGTGTGGAGTCCCTGAGGGAAAACAATGTATTCAAAAGCTGTTGCTTTAGCTAGAAAGAACTAACGCAGAGCTCTCCTTCACCTGACCACCTGTTTTCACAAAACACATAAAAACTCAACGTACTTGACACCTCTGTCTTTCAATAGTGACTAAAATGAGCCAACAGGTTCAATTAATAATAGAGTGGATAGTTAAAGACAGACAGTACAGTCATATTAAACAATCTGCTCAGGAAGCAAGGCTAAAAATGTTTGGATAAGATACAAGGAGATGTCTATGGTTGTTAAGAACACCTCTTCAACACAGCACACATGATGGTATTTCTGCTTTTCCTTCATATGTTAGTGTCCTCACATGACATTTACAGCTACAGCCACAGAACCACAGCTCTGCTCCAGCATGTGCTGTGTGCTCAGATGGTTAGAAATGCCAATTAGCAGAAAACTTTTACATCACTTTTATAGCAGAAGTATCGGTTAAACAGTTTTTCGGGTAGAAGTCAACTGATGATTGTTTTTGTCAATATAACTGATTTCATTCAGTGTAATTATATAACTTCTGCCATTGAAGGCACCTTTTTTCTCCAGTAGAAGTTATCCTGATTTGAGGAAAGACTGCAGCTCAGCTACTCTAGGCATACATTAAACTCCTCCTTCCCCACATCAACTGATGTTACCACATCCCCTCTGCTCCAATCAAAATAATTACAATAACCTGACCAATACAATTAGATCACTTCCTCCTCTTCAACACTCCAGAGCCATTTGACCACTGATTCCTTGCAATATATGCTATTAAGTGAATCAGTGTGGGACCTATCCTGTCTCCATCTCTCTTCCCCTTCCCTTTTTTTTTTAAGCAAGGATATGTAGTTTCTTGAAAAAGACAAATATATAAACAGGTCAGCTCATGAAAGAGATAATTATGCTAATGACTCCTCCTTTACCCTTCATAAGACCTGAGCATAAGTATAAACATGTATCTCAAGTGCTGTAACTTAACATAAATAATGCAAAAATGTGATCTCATCTTAGCTAATAATCTAACAGAAACTCTAAACATTATGACAGTAAACATTTATCATTGTAGAAATATTTTTTTGTGTGGTAAATATTAGCAGCACTTTTTGCAAAGCAGACTTTTAGGGCAGAAAGAATGCAGGTATGCCTTCTATAAGGGTAAAGTAAATTCAAGTAATTCAGCAGTGTATTACTAAAAAAAGATGCCCTATGACTGTGGCTTGGAATCCGAACTTAGAAACCAACAACTTCAAATTTCCCTGAGTGCAAAGAATGCATTTTCTTATCTTTTCTCTCACATTCTTCTATTTTTCTAAAAGAACACAGTTTCCCCAATGGTCATTTAAAAAAGTTTCCATGCAGTCCTTCTCTACCATGCTGGTATGGATGAAGTCAGATGGCACACCTGGTAGTAAGCTCAGTAGCAGTGCTATGTAGTACACACAGAACTATTTGTTTTTAGTTTTTTAAATGCATTCATACATAAATGTGAAGTTTTTGAATGGCTGATGAGAAGTGAAATACCAATCCTGTTTGTCTGACGTGACACTCAGCTGAGTAATAGCCCTGGAAGATGCTTGCAGAATGTACTCAAACTGCTGCTAAGCCCATGTTTTTAAAAGCACAAGAGGTAAATCTTGCCCCTCTGAAAAGGAAACAGAGAAGCATACCCACTCCTATCCTCTTGTAGCAAGACCAAGAAATGTAAGAAAAAGGGCATTCCCCTTTCCCAAACTAAATGGGAACAAGCCCTGAGAGAGGGCGTTTGTGTTAGCAATACCTCAGTATAGCATGTTCTTCTGGTGCCTGCCTTGCTAAAAGAAGTGAAGGGTCTGAATCTTTCTCCTTACTAGCTGCCTCTGAGTTTCCTATCACCAAAAACCACTGAAGCATCTGCCTGTATACATCAAATAGATCCACTCCGGGCTTTAATTACACATGGCCATCACATCACCTTGGATGAAACACATGACATGTATTTGTACATGTAAATGACAAATGACATTTAAATGTAAATGACATGTATTTTCTAGCTCAATGTGTTTGGACCAGCTAGGAAGTACTGGTGGTAAAGCTGTGTCTGAAAACGAATGAAATCTCCCAACCCAATGCCACTGAAACCTTTATCAACATTTCCCAGTAGCCAACACTTACTTGTCTGGGGATGAGGATGGGACAGGACACACTGATTTTACCTAATTACCACTGTGTACCCCCTGACACTCCACAGGTTGCTAGTCTGTTTCAGTGCCCTAACTCCTACGTGTTAGACTGAAGACAAGAATAAACTAAAGTTTCATTTGAATTGCCAGCATCCTAAACTAAAACATTTGCAGCTGAGAAGTTGTCATTTTTCTCTTCCCCTCCCTATATCCAGGCCATAAGAACTGAAAGAAGATGTGTGGGGTGAGGAGGGTCTCAGCAAGCAATTTTGGATGCCCTTCATCTTCAGGAAGGGTGGCTTTATGAAGAGGAGAAGGTGGAAAAAATTCCTCCCCAAGCAGCATGAATTGCTTTGTCCCCTGTTACAGCCCTTTCTTGAGCCCATATTTGTTTCCTTGCTCCTCAGAAACACATTTTTTACACAGAGTATTTATCACTCCTCTTCATATCTTCAAGAAATCATATTCTGTAATGCTACATAACAGTTGTATGGTTGGGATTTTTTAGATGAGAATGTGGCACTGGCACCCACGTTACATTTTCTCCTACCTTATAAGCTTTGCTGTTTGAAAATCACCATCTTTTTCATTCCTATCTGCTGTGATTCATAATGATGGCTATTTCTACAACCCTTTCAAATCAAGTTATCAAAGCACTGATTTTCTTTGAAGTTATGCAGTTCAAAGTGATGTAGTGTGACAAACATACTTCTGTGGCATAGACCACTTACACTACTTTGTTTTTTTAAGATGGAAAAAAACAGCAAGAATGAGAGAGAAAGAAGAGGAAGAAGGAATATCTATTGGCCTAATGCCCTCGTAAATCCTGCACCTGGACATTCAGGTACATAAACTGCCATCATGTTTACCAGAAGTAAAGCTAGTACTGATTCCTGACTTGATACTCTTGAGCGCCTCTCCCAACACGATAATCAGAAGTAGCTGACCACCTCAGAGATTGATAACACAATTCAGCACATAGGTCAGGGTTTGGGAAAGGGACCACGTTTGCAGAGAAAGCACTTACTTGCCTATGTAACTGGAGAAGGTACCTTCCACAAGACCGGGGGGAAAAAAGTAGCACAACATTCACCAAGTCTCTCTCACCTATTCCTAATGCTCACACAAAATACCATCTATACAACATCTGTACCAAGGTCTGACAAACCCTGAGCCTAATGCAAAGAGAATACTGTGTACCCAAAATCATCCCTACCTAAAGAATCTTATAGAGCAAGCTGTAGAGGGAAGAAGTGCAGCTTTAGGCATACTGTTAGCAAAGCGAGGGAAGGAGTAATCTGAAACCTTTCATCACAGAAAATATAACAAAAACAGCCTTGGAATCAAGGAAAGAAAATAGGGGTTAGAAAACATAGCAGCAAGAAAGTGCTGTTGGGCACAGATGAACCTCTCTCAACAACATGTCTGTGAGCAGAGCAGGAGTGTTAATATCAAGAGGCTCATGTCCACGTGTGAAGACTTCAGGAAGAAAACAATACAGAAGATGAGGTTAAAAAGGAATCCAAGACACTTGAATATAATTCCTCTTCTGCAAAGCATAGGAAATAATTTCTGCCTTTCAGGCTGCTCCATACTCTTGTGGTCAAGGAAGATACACAACACTACTCTTTTTATTCAGATACCTTTTTCTTTAATCTTTTAGCAAGTAAAGACTGGAGTAGCTCCACAGTGAACCAGAGAGTGGAAGACCAAACTAGAATCACGTACACAACTGTTTTTGTTATTCAATAAAGTTCCTTGCTTAGCATCAGGAAAAAGCAAGTCCCTTGTGATTGTGTGCTATAATTAAATCTGTCACAGATTAGCTTAGACGCTAATTCATTTAGAAACAACATACAATATGAAGAAAATGACCCACAGACTTCAAAAGGCTTTCAGCTCGATAAAGGCATAAAGCAGACTAAGTAGAAGGAGCACAGCAACAAATTGTCAGTGTTAGATCAGACATACAACACTGCTGTATCTGCTCAGCACAAACAGAAAGTGAGAACTATTTCAGTTGCTTGCCTTGTGTTCCTTCCTGTGCATCTATTCCAATTCACTCCAGCACGAGAAAACTCAAATTCACAAGGAAGACACACTAATAAATTCAGCTTAGCTCTCCCTCATGCTTACCCAGGTCTGACTTTTCATTACACTTTGTCCTTTTCCCACCATTACTTTCTTTCCAAAGCAATTTTATTTGTAAAGAAATAATTAAAGACCTACAAATGTCCAAGCAATGTCTGACACTTTACTCACCTTGCCTACATTTTTTGTGAGCTTCTTATGAACGTTAAAAAAAGACAACAAAACCTTAACAGATTCATATCAGAAACTTTCCCATGTTGAAACCATGTGTTTGACCCTATCAAATTATAATTACCTAAGCAATATGTAAATCCAGTATTATTTATGTCAGCAATGCACAAATCCCACTTATAATTATAAACCAGGTCAGCTTTTCCAAAAATAAGGAAATTTTTTTTTTAAAAATTGACTCTAAAGGATTGACCAACTGTGCCAAGTCAGTGGAAACCTTGACTATTAGCTATAGCTCAGGACAAAGAGCTAAAATAACAGACGTCCTGACTTCATTAGTGTCATTTGAAGATACAATGCATAGCCCTGTCTTTCCTGTCTCACACATTCCAGCTCAGCTGACTTAGCCTACCCAGTGTAGGCTTGGTGGCTAAGGCTGGGCTGGGGAGACTGGCCATTCCAGAGACTGACCCATCCCACCCTGCTAGAGATGTCTCACAGGCACAGTCCTCACAGTGCCTCTCCAAGACAGATGAGACAATCACTCTTTAGGTACCCAGGCTGTCTTCAAAACCACAAAGACTGGATTAGTGTAGACACCCAATATGTAGATGGCTGGGGGTAGGTGAAGTAAACAACACTCTTTACATCAGTCATGCTGAACACACAGAGCTGTGGCTTCTTCTAAGAAGATGAACAATCAACAAAACAAAAAATCACTGTTGGAAACAAGCCAGGTGATAGCACATATGTGTGCATACACACCATTCTGCATGTCTGTATTAAACCTTTGTAAAAGACAGCTGTACAAGCATGGTGCAGGTTACACAGCTAAATTCTGCCTTCCCAATAAAGTTAATAGTAGTTAGGTCTGCAAATGTAACTCCAAAAAAACCTTAAAAGTCAAAGTGTAAGCTTGCATTTCACACATATAAGCCAAGAAAAACAGTTAATAAATTACTAAAAAATGACTAAAAATCCTAGCTGTGTGTCACCTGGCTGCATCAAAACTACACATTTGGACACTTGCTTTTTATTTGGTTGGATTTCCCCACTTGAATTGCACCAGGATTTTACTTTTACTATTAGTGTTATATTTTGAGATGGAACAAAAACACATTCTTCCCAGAGAACCTGCTCTGAGGATATTACAAACATCTATGAAGACATGCTTCACACATAGTTATAATTTGTGACTCTTTTAACACATGGCCAGTTTGCATTCTCCTACTGCATGCTTTCAAATCCTTCCTCTGCATTCCCAGGACAACAGCACTAAGGAAGAATACCATATACCACAAGCTAATTTGGTATTCCTTTCCCCACACCCGTACAGGATCATTCTCTGCAGTACCTGGCACTTTGCTGAGACTCTGACGTGCTGCCTGACAGAAGTGAAGTGAGTTACTGTAGAATGACTTATTGGCAGGATTCAGTAATTCCCCAGCTCTTTAGTCATGAATGGGAACTGAACACACACCCTGGGCCAGCTCTTGAAGTTAGCTTGCCAGCTAGGAGTAAGGAGATAATGTGAGCATAATTAATAATGGTATTCCCATTCCTACAGTCGATTACACTCATGCTTGATTCTATATACTGAGAATATAGACCACAGAATAGAGCAAAGAGCAGGCCAGTCCTTTGTGTGATCAGATCCTCAGCTGTGACCAGGTCATTTAGCAAAAAGAGTCTCTGCTTAACTCAGTTTTCATTTCTGCTCCGCGGTTAGTTTGAAGATCACTTAATCCTGCACCACTCACTCATATACTTATACTGAAAGCTACCTGTTTTGACAAGTTTCATTTATTTGATAGAGCATTAACATATCTAGAAATAACCAACTCTGTTTCTGCTTGAATACACAGCTGGTTTTGTGTCTCCTTTTAACATGAGGAATAACTGGGCAGTAAGTGTGGTTACACATTTTGTCAGTGCTACTGGGTTGAATTTCTTTTTGGTTGCATGTCACTACCACAGCACTACCTTGGGCATATGAACTATTCAGATTTACACAGCACACACATGTACCAGAGACTACAGATATTGCAGAAGGCCAGACAGAGAACCTGAACCCTTCCTACCAGTTAGCCTCTGTCTGGTTCTGCAAATTCTTTTACATTGCCCCTGATTTGATCCACAGGTAATAGTTTTGCCAATAATACACTGCTTTGGCAACAGAAGTGGGGGAGTCCTACCAACACACATGCAGCAGTGGGCCCTCAGGCAGCCATTTTCCTTCTGTATTTGTCCCTCGAGGCTGTACATCTGCATGGATGCTCTGATGCCAGGCAAAGGCACAGTGCACACTGCAGGTTTTTTCTCCAGAACAGCATTAAGAGGGGCTCCCTGTGATGCTGCCTTCTGTGAGACCTGCAAGATTCACACATCTCTGCTTCCCCTTCTCCTCTGTCAAATTTTATTAAAACAGCCAGGTAGATTCAAATCTTATGGGGCAAGGGTAAAACTGTGAGCAAACAACATTGGAACATAAGCTTTGCTTTCTTAGGAAACTAAATTACCAGTCATGTTCCAAACCAGTTCAGGAATCAGATACAAACTACAACTGCAGAAACAGTGTTGTGAAATATGCCCTGCCTGTCTTTCTGTGAAGGCAAGGCCTTTAGCAGCAAAGGCTGCCCGGACTGATTTCAAAGATGCTAGCCCAGCAAATAAAGCTGTCTCTTGTAAGGCAATTCATGAGGAATCTCTGGGCTTTCCAGAGAAGAACTGTGTGTTGTGGGGGTGGTGTATGTGTGTCAGAGTTTTCAGGTTTGAAACACTTCTTTTTGCCCAGATGTAGCTCTTTCCATCCCAACAAAGGTGAGACTTGGATATTTAGACTCCCTGGTTTTAGCATTCTTTTCTTTAAACTTTATGCCAAAAGACCCATCAAGATTAGTTTCAGAATAGAATAAAAAATTCCCCAAGCAACAAAGAGTTCTTTGGGGGCAGTGGAACTAACACCTAGTACCCACAAGCCAAAAAGAAACAAGGCATAGCTAAGAACAAACAGCCTATGCTGATGGTAGAGACACGTTCACACGCAGCAGAATTGAGCTCATAACAGTACAATAAAAAAACACAAGAACATACTGACAACCGCAGAGTTGTTCACTGAGGCAGATTAAGCGATGGGGTCACCTAACCCCACACAAGCAGCACAGGCACACTTCAAACCTGCCAGGAGGAGTATGTACATTCATCAGCCAAGACATGTGAGAGCAGTTCTGGCTGAGACAAAGTCACTAACACACCAGATGAGGATAGCAAAGTGCACATCAGGGCACGGGACAGACACTGAACTGGTCAAGCACTCACCCAAACTGCCCTTCAGGGCAGCAGCAGGTCCTCTTCAAACCCAGTGCCCTGAAGGGGAAAATCTCACTCTGTGAAGGTGCCAGCCAAATCCCAGGAGGGAGAAGGACCCAACTTCTTTCTACCAGCCAGGCAAAGATAATAGTTTTCACTGCCACTTATACTAGTCTAGTCAAGGCATCCTAAAAACTGAAGAACTCCCTGACATTACCAATGAAGATTAAATGGCACCTGTGATCATAACTAGTTGCTGATAAACACATTTAATCAACTCAAGCATGTGGTATCTTCCAATGTTTTCCCAAAAAAGAGCTGTCATGGCAAAGCACTGTGGCCCAGCAACCTTGGGTTTTGAAACATGCTGTAAATAAAATACTCCTTGCTACACAACTTCCAGTCACCTTTGTCTGGAAATCATCCCTCCACTCCTCCCAACAAGTTCAGACATTGTGTATTTTCTAAATACTAACTTAGACCATGTTTTTTTTCCGCTCAGTTGGTTCTGGCTACTGAAGAAAGTGTTTAGAAATACCACTGTTAGCAGTGGAAGTTTTACTTTTGTATGAATAGAAACATACAAGACTGGAAGACTGTGGTCTAAAGTGAAGATACTTAATAAAATCTTTGCAGTGCAAAACACATTCTTAAGGGGTTTTACAGAGTCTCAAATACAGGGAAGGGAAAAAGCTGCTGAAACCTTGGAACAAAGAGATCAATTGAAATGAAACCAAGCACAAAACAAATACAGCACTTAGAAAAAGCACAATCCTAAAAGCCCTGAACAGGTGAGAACAATTGTTACTTGGGACTGAAAAAGTGACAACAGGGCTGACAGCCTTCCAAAGGACCTCATGGTATTTTGTTGTTGTGCTGCATTTTCTAAGATTTCTCCCCTAGTATTTTTATTTCAGTGACATGCTAGAAATAAGTGGGTGTGATGACAGTTCACACAGTATTTGCTAAATTCAAGCATGGTTTTCAACTATATATTTTTTTGAGAAGTTGAACAAAGTCAATATCGCACCTGGCTATTTTTTTTACATCATGCTGGCTTGCAAGCTACTAGGAAAATACTTTCTTTTCACTAAGGGAGAAAAAGAAAAAAAAGTAATTTTACTGCAGCAGGGGCTGGTTTCAGACCAATGGCATGAGCTAGAGCAGAGGCTGCACGAGCTGAGCATGTTGCACTGGGCTGTCCCCCAGCTACACATATGATCACAGCACTAGATGCAGAATGACTCCTCGAAAGACAACAGCTTTCCACCTGCTGCTCCATTTGACAGGGCTGCAAGCTCAGGAAGTAGCCCATTTACTAACCCTGGCTTCTCTGCACCTAGTGTTCAGCTCAGCCAGCCAAGTCAGTGGAGCCCTAATGGCAGTGTTTATCTTTTTGGCAAGTGTGGAGACGTGGAGAAAGCAGGGAGGAAAAGACAGAAGGCACCCCAGAAGATGAGCAAGGAAAGCCACACAGACAAAAGAAAGAGCACATTTTGAGGAAGGCAGAAATGCTCATATCCATTAGGACTTGCTGTCTACAGAACAAGAGTACCTGTAAGTTGCAACTGACTTCTTTGGAAAAAATGTTTGTTTTAATAAAGGACAGGGAGAAAAGAAATGAAAGGTGAAATAAGTGAGAAATCAAAAGAACAGGAGTTATGCAAAAACAGGAGGCAAGAGCAAAGACCATCTGCCTTCCCCATCTATGCAAAAGTGAAGGCACATGACAAAGAAATGGAGATAGTGAAGGGCAGGTGAGGATATTTGCTCCCCACAGACCCCCCAGGAGAGCCTCTTCAGGAAAAATGCTTCCTTTCCCCAGAAGCCCATAGAGATAGGGAGACACGACAGCCACTGGAGTACTCGCAAACCAGCTACCCCTGCCTGCAAGATGCTGCACTTGCCAAAGACTTGCTTTCATAGAAGCTCCCTGATCCCAAATTTAGAATAACAGTTTAGGGATTTTTCTTGAATCCAGGTGAAATAAAGACATCAAAAATAATAACACCCCCCCCCAACAAATCATCTTAATATGAATGCATGTCTCTCATTTCCTACACAATAAAGAACAAATCATAAAACCTGAAATTTATGAGCTGGGACTTGCAAGCACCTTTCACTTCACATCCATTTGAAGACAAGGAGTACGTCCCTCCAAAGTTTCACCTGAGCAGATCAATGCTCTCAGCTGCTACTCTTGATCAGAGCCCCAAAAACTTCCCACAGGAACACTGCTGTATCCCAGCATCAGGATAAGATCAAGCCTGCAGTTATATGAACATGCAAAGGACAAAGCATACTGCCACTGCAATGCCAGAAGCTTCCAGTTAATCCCATGTTCCAAAACATGTTGCTGTTCCAAGACAAAAATATAAATAATGGCTGCAAGGTCAAAGTGTTTATAAAAAACCTGCCTCTCCACTGTTTATCAGTGGCCTACTCATTCATTTTATGAAATTATGAGAAATAATGCCCTGCCCTCCACAGTAAGACAACAAGCTAGAAATGTGGGGAAAAGCTTTTGTATCAGCTGATCAAGCAAAAGAAAACTTTTCTTTCAAGCTGCCCTTCTGACTCCAGTGTATCAACAGTTTGTCCCCCCTGCCCCATGGCTACATCTGACACTACTGCCCTGGCTTACACCAGGAGTTGAAAAGTGCTAGTCAGACTCCAAGACAAACTTGTCAATAGTGAGGCAGACATTCACATTCTTCCCTACCTGCTTGGGAATGTCAGCTGTCTGGGAGCAATTCCTTGAAAAGCTTTTACTGAGGGGAAAAAGGAAAGGGGGATGCAGAGAGCATTTCAAACAGGAAAAAAAATCTGGGAGGGGAACCCCACAAAGACTGCAAAGAGAAAATAAATTAAAAAAAGCCTGTCCCCATCGGGTCCTTCCAGCAACCTTCTTTATCAGAGGTTCATTGTCAATCAATTAGCCAAGGCAGCAGGGGTCTGTAGGAAGGGGGGTAGCTTGAGAGACAATGGTCTGCCCTGTTGTATTACTATTTAATCACTTTTCCTAAATAAATAAAGCAGCCCTGAGGTGCTGTCATGTCAAGGGAATTTATAACAAAAAACCCCTTCATTTTTCATTGGTCATTACTTTTCCTCCCCTCCCACCCCTGCAGGACTAGAGAGGGTTATTACTGTAGCCTTAAGTTCCATCTTTGTGTTGCTTGCCTTTGATTCCCACTCGGACCTTGCCACTTTCTGGCACTAATTTGTCAGGCTGAACAAAGGAGGGATTTGTACCTCCTGTAAGGTCTCAATTAGGAAAGGCTTCTGCTGTATTATGTGCCATTGGGACAGGACACAAAGACGGTAATTACAGGAATTTGCACTAAATGGCTGAAGAATTCACAGCAAAACTTTTCTTCCTCCCCCCTCCTCATCTTTATCCAAGCTTACCCCTCCCAGCAGCCCTGGGGGAAGCCGTTCTCAATGCCTGCAAGCTGTAATTACCAACAGCAGACCCCTTGGGTTAAACAGCAGCCCATGCCGGGAACGGGAATGGTGCAAACTGCTGGCCGGGAGCAAGGAACAAGCAGAGGGGCTCGGCTTCCCTGCCTCCAAAGTCTCCCCCGCACACACTTGTCTGAACCAAACGAGCTTCCCCAGTTTCGGTCAGTTAAAATTATTCACTTATTTGCACCGTGGTAGCAGCTCCACGTTCCAGCCGGCTTTGGAAGATCAGCTTTAAGGAAATGGCAAAGGACCCGCTCCTACAGTAAAGGTTGTGAATCCCCATCGTCGGGGACAGGGAATCCCAGTGACTGGCTTCTCACAGACCCTCCACAACTCACACCAAAGAAGCATTTGTTCAGCTTGGCAGACTAAAAGGAGACCACGGGAGCCCTGTGAATGCCTCAGGTGTATCAGGAAAAGACATCATGCAATCCTGACACGGTCAGAGCACTTCATTCCTGCAGGGAATACATGAGCACAGATTAATTGTCCCATGCTTGGGAGACAGAAGCCACCTTTTCCCACAGAAAAGTCTGCTCCCATACTACATAATGCAAGACTAAACCTATTTCACATTGGAGACATATTTTGTTGCCATCCCAGTCTGATCCTATTTTAGAGGAGGTCATTAAAAACATTCACTTGAAACTCTCCTGCACCTCAATCAGACAATGAAGCAAAATTTTAAGAAGTTTCCTCTACTGAGCTTTGAATCAAAAGAAATTAAGAAAAAGGAATATACCTTTACTGTCACCTGAGATACTACCTTAAAAAGAGGCTGTTAATTCTGCTGTCTTCTTGGGTTTCACAAGGCTGTCTCTTGGTAACACACTGAGAGGGACCTGTCTCGGGGATCTTATTTGAGCTGTTCCCAGAGTCTCCCTCCAGTTTTCACTTTCACAACTGCCCTTAGAGGTGAAGACATGACCATTGTCCAGTAGTGTTCAGGTATTCAGAGTAACCATAAAACCCAGGCACCTTCAGTTTCAGCAATAAATACTCCCAGAAAAAACTGACATGAAGTCATGCAAATGTGGCCAAGAACAGACCTGAATTCAGGCAGAAGCACAAATACTGTGACCAAACCAGTAGCTGCAATGAGGCCAACCTCCATGATGCTCTGGCTGCCTGGTGGTACCATGCACCATGAGGAGATGAGCAGGACGATGACCTGCAGGTGACTACCAGAGGGATGAACCCAGCTGCACCCACAGCCAGTTCTGAGGGCAGTCCAGCACTTCTGGGGCTCAGCCTGCAGGTTCTGGGCCCACAGAGATGCCCCCAGTCTCTTGTGTGGTTCCACAGCAATAGGAACCACACAAGAGAGAGTGGAGAGGAGGCAGGACCCTCACAGCTCCCATAACACAAGAGAAAAACCCTCCAGAAGAGCTGTTTCTGATGGAGCTGACAATTTCAAAGTGAGTGCAACTAAAGCAGGTCAAAGACTATAGTTTAGGCATAAGGTGCCTAAATTTGCTCCACACGGCTGCCCTTGCTAAAGTAAAATGACAATGAACTACATTCACACAGGGCTTCTCTATTTTCACTTCATTCCCAAACTGAATAAAATCATGATCTTGCCATGGACTAGAGTCAGATGACAAATGAATTCAGACCCCTGTGATTCTGGATCACCTTTACAGCATCCTCAATCAAGGAAACAGCTCAGCCACCCTGTAAGGCAGCCCTGGCCCATGTAGTGCTTTATGTGCAGGATCTAACTTTACAGCATTGGTCATCAGAAGCAGATGAACCTCTGAATATCCCATAGGCTTTTACCCACATTGTACATAGAGCAAAGAAAGACTAACTATGGCCACAGTGAGAGGCAGGAAACAGCTGTGTGCTGCTGGAACATATACACACTCTTTCAAGTGATTTTCTCTTCCTGCAGAAGGGAGTAGGTGCAGATGCTGCAGCCTGGTTGCTTACCTGCACACTTGAAGCTCTGAACTGTGAGCCCTCTCTCTAGAGACAGCGTGGTCAGGATGCTCAGGAAGCTGGTAGTCACAGACTGGCGCTTGCTCTTTCTAAGATCACTTCCAAAGGGCCGATCTCCAGGTTTGTTCCTAAGTGTGACCTGTGGGTTCTGAGTTAAACTTCTAGTAGCGTTGGCTGCTGCCTTCAGTGCCTCCATCCACTCCTGGGCCCTTTGTCGGGTCTCTGCACGCAGGCGCAGGACATCTTGGGGAAAAATGACCTGAAAGCAAGAGTCACAGTCATCCTGAGTGTCTGTCTGCACCGACAGGCATACATCAACATTGTAGCTCAGCAGAGGATCTTCATCAAGCCTACCGGGTTGGAATGCCATGAGATAAGACCTGTTCAAGACAAAAGTAAATGCCTTCCAGTTATTCTGGACAGTTAACCTGTAAAGAGTCCCTGATTTGAGAATATTCTGATACTCTTTAGTGTTTTCAGTCAAATTCATGGATAGGAAGAGCTCCATAGGCTTCTGTAATAGTCCATTGGTTTGAGAAAGTTCACTATTATTTTCAGGCTTTGGCACATTCTCCAGTTTCTCCTGCTGTCTTGTGAAAGCAGGCACAGAAGCACGCATTGCTTCCCAGAGTTTCTGTCCCCAGTCCAATGTCTCCCATGAGGACTCTGCCTTCAGCTGTAGCTGTGAGCTGTCTGACAGGACAGTGTTCACCACCTTGGTTTCAATGCCACCACTAACAGTGACCCTTTGAAAACGCATGAGTGGATACACGGTGGGAAGAGTCTGGTTGCCACTGCTGTCCAAGCAATACAGGTACAGTTTGTATGGGGAGAGCTCAGCATAGCAGGTTTGCCAGTAGCTGTCATTGTCTCTTCTAACTTCTAAGTATCCCTTCTTCAGAAGATTTGGGAACACTGGCTTGTGTTCTGGAGGAAACAAAATGAGAACATTACCATTAATTAATTTTTTTAATTGCCTCAAATTGCTACATCATTCTGGCTTATACATCTGTCCTACATATACACAGTGTATCTGAGGATAGGAACACAGATCCAGCCTTCATCTAATAGGTTATAATTATCAAACACAAGCACTAACTCCACATTAGAGCCAACAATAATACAGCACATTTTTCAACCCAGAGGTACCAAAACACTCTACAAAAAGGGAACAGAGAAACACAGGGACAGCAAAACAAAGCCATTTTCCTGGGATTCTCCTGAAGAATAGTAACAGAGCAACAAAACACTGCAAGTCTCCCAGAAGCTAGTCCAGAAGTGGACAGTACTATCAAGTAATCTATTGCCAGCTGAAATAGATTTCAACAGTGTGAAACATGTACATATTAAAATACCTTCTCCGCCCTTCCTGCTACTTCCTAGGCTCAACTTCATGTTTTCACACACACCTCCTCTGCCTCCCCCCTGTCCCGGTCAGCACAGGGCAAGGGGAATAGCACTATCTGGTCAGCTCCTCTCTCCTCACACCTTTCCCCTGTTCCAGCATGCGTCCTCTCCAGGAGCAGTGGCAGCTGCAGTCCTTCAGGTTAAACCTGCACCTGCTCTCCGTGGCCACAGCTCCTTCAGGAAACCTCCACATTCTTCAGCATGGGGTCCTGCATAGGGCTGCAGGAAGCTCCTGCAGCACCTTCTCCTCTGACCCTCAGCTGCTCCTCACACCACTGTGCAGTGATTTGTCCTCTCTGAGATGCACTCAGCCTGAGAGGCCCCACCTGTGCCTGCCAGGCACAGCTGTGCCCTGTGATGGGGCTGATGGAACCACCTGGAACAATCCTGCTGTCAGCACTGGCACCTGGATTGACCCAGGTCACAGGGAATGGAGAACTGTGCCCAACACAGCAGTTTCTTACCACATTTCAGCATGACCTGGGACCAGAACATTTTGTACATCTCTGTTTTCTTCAGAGGAGCTTTGCTGATTTATGAGAATCAGGCTCAGGAGCAGCAGACAGGACCAAAAATGAAAAGAGGCTGCCCAGAGAGACTCAAACACACACACCTCAGTGTCTCAGCATTTCAGGTGTTTTGGAGCAGACTTTCATAAACCCCAGCACAAGACAAAGTCAAGGGGGAATTTTCTTCATCCCCCAAAAACCAGCCATACACAAAAGTCACTCCAGGCATTAAAGTGATACAAATTTAAAAGGACTTATCTAAAGCAGTTCTGAGTTTTAAAAAAAAAGTTTCCATGTAAAATTTGTTCCAACCTGATTTGCACCATTAGCCACCATAAGGCAAACATCATATTTTCACCTTGGACTAGACACAGCCCTGGGTAATTTTTTACACCCCTGTATAAATTCAGTGATATTCACTGTTACACTGTCATACCAACTACAACACTTGGCAACCCAGGCCTGAGGAACAAATTCTTGATCCCATTTGAGTTGTACATCACCTTTCCAGTAAGAGTACCTGTGATGGGTCTTCACTTACAAACCACAGCAGAATTAGCAGACAAAAGTAGTGGTTTCTGCCCCCAGTCACCCATCTCCCTTGGAGGCTGCTATTCTGGACACAAGAGAAAGGTAGCATTGTGGGAACACCTCATCCACTGCCCAGCATAATTAGGTCACAACGAAATCAGCATCAATTGACCTTAACATACAGCATTACAAATCCCACTGATACAGGAGCTGTTTCACTTGAGGTTTTTGCCCTGGGGCTGACAGCTTTTGAAAGAGGGATAGGGCAGACAGCTGGAGGCATAAAACATTTTTGGGATCTCTGCTTAAGCAGTTATGATTCATGTTAACAGGCTACACTCTAACAAGCTTTGGACATGATAACCTCTGAGTATAGCAGGGATGTGTCCAACACAGAGCTAAGAGAATAGAAGCACCTAGACTTGATGAAGTCTGGAAACAAAGAGCCAAAACTGAGACTGTATAGAAACTACCACATCCCCATCAGTACTGAGCTTCCCAGCTAACATGGCCAAGACTGCTCGCCAAGCTGCTCTCAGCACTGCTGGCTAATGGGTGAGTCTGTCTATCCTCCCAGAGCACAACTAGAGTCAGGGCCTGTGAGTATTTGAGAGGTTTGGTTACTGTCCAGGGGTTTCTGATATCAACTGGTGGGAAAGAAGAACTTAAGCTGTAACCTCCATGCTAAGGAGATACTCCCGGCCCTTGGCTGAAAGCATTGCTGTAGCTGATTATGAGTTTCATCCATGGGCAGGAGGAGGATTTAGAACAGCAACAATGTAAAAGCTTTTGGTAGCTCTTCATTGAAATCCAACTTTCAGGATTTATAATGATTAAGCAGACAAATTTCAGCTAAACTTATTGAATATACATGAAAATAAATTGTTTTATATACTTGATGTGAGTATGCAAACCTCAAGAATGTTAAAAAGTGGGGGAAGGAAACTACCTCCCATCCACACAAAGAAAAAGGATGCACTTAGGTTTTGTCTTGCCATCTCTGTCTCAGTTTCCCCACTCGCCCATACTCTCAGAATAGAGCCCGCTTTTAACACCATGCTCAGAGCACTTCACCTACAAAGATTTTCTGTAAATATGGCTAAAACCACAACAACAATTAAAAGATTGCTACTTTGGCACTAGATCTAAAAAGGTGAGTTTAAGTATACCTTGCAAACCAACAAACTACTCAAGAGTGTTTCAGCTAAATGTGAAAACTGAAAGCCTGATCTATAACTCAAAATGACAGAGAAAAAGCACACTTTGATAGCACAAATGGATAGATATACATGCACATGCACACACTAAAAGAGAACCAATTTTGTCCACCGTACATCTCTGACCCTGACATTCATTAGTATTTCTGCACTAACTCAAAAGCCATTAATTTCTCTGAAACCCATACTAATCCCTTTGTAGTGCAGATAATGGGCACCCATTCTAGAGTCATCTTCCCTTTCTATTAATCCAATCAGGGAGGCAGCGCTTCTGCAGCTCCAACTGCAATCTCTCGCTTCCATCAAGTACAGATGACAGTTCAAGCTTCTCCATAATAAGACAACTCGTAACCTTCCCCCAGCCACCCCTCCTTCATCCGCACACAGGTTTGCTTGTCTTTTGTTGAGTCAGAGAAAGGCTATCTCTCCCTGCCTTCCACAGAAGCACCCCCTCTCCTTTCTTCACCCCACTCCTTCACTTCAAGCTCCCATGAATTGGCTCCAATGGCTCTTGCTCTCACTGGGACAGAACCAGCAGCCAACTTGATTAACATTCAAATGCCTCATATTGTTTAGGTCAGGGCAATAGATGCTGGCAGAGACAGGTTGAATCCATATGCTACACATATACACACACCTGTATCTCCTCAACTTGCAGTGTGCCAGATAATACCTTTCCACTCAGAGAGCAAATGGTACCATTTCTCCATCCACCTTCCAAACAGAAACTACATCTCTTTTCCTCCTTACAGAGGCAAGGAGAGTAAATTGAGGAAGAGTAAAAAAAAAGGGAAATAATCACAGAAAATGGTCCATGCCTGAGCCATTTGTAGTTGTAATTTCAAGGGAAGAGGGGGAAGAAGGCAGAGGAAAACAAAGAGAGACTCAGCAGCTGGGGACAGAGCAGTATCTTCCCCAGCATCACTGCTCCTCCTTAGGAACTGCCCACTCCTCCCTGCTACAAACCCCACACCGAACACATACCTACCCCTCTTCACACTCAGGGCAGCTGGTACAACCAGCACCACTGGAGAGGGAGCCCAAATGTTGTCTCAGCACGAACTGAAGATACCTGCTCACAAACAACTGACTGTACCTGCATCTCTTAGCATGGCAGGAAAACTTGACCTGTTTGCCACCACCAAAGCATTTCTGACGACAGTAACAGCATGTAACTTGGAAAAGAACAAAAGCAGAGATGCCTGGTTTCTGTGGAGTTTGTCTTGTGAGGTGGCACTCCTCTCTGAATTCTCTAACGCTTGGTAAGTGATGGGCATAAGTTACAGAGTTTTTGTCAATAGTCCTCTTCTCTGATTTTCACAAAACCTAGCAGACACCTTGGGGACGTAGAATGTTCTCAAATTGGGTTGAGCTAGTCACCTGTTTGATGGGGTTTCCTAAATAAGGAACAAACTGTGCCTCAGCCTGTGTGACTCAGATCCACAATGTCCACTGCTATCTTCCTACTTAAAAATAGTCTTTTCTTCCCATCAGGCAAGTTTATCTGATTCCACTTGGTCCTGAAATAATGGCATTGACATTTAGCCACAGATTTCCAGCAGATGGCTGTCCTGGAGCCAAAGCTGGCCTCTTCTCTCAATGCCACCTCTTTTCAGGGGACTACTGCAGCAGTGGGAATTGTAACTAGGCAGTGGTTTGCCTATATATCTACATAAAGAAACAGCATCTCTCCCCACTAGAAGACCATTCACTCTTTTTTCATCTCCTCTAGCCTTAAAGAAAGCTAAACCTGCTTTGAAAATGTTGAACTTCCAAACTCTTAATTTTATATTTGTGTGTTATTGCCAGAGAGGCTGGTTTAACTGTTCACCAAAAATAAGCTTCTCTCTGAATAAATGACCTAAACAGATGGATAAAGAACCCAAACAAATCACTCTTCTCATCTTTCCCTTCAGGTGTGGCTTTGTATGAAAAACCTAAGAGAAACTCTGATGAAGTCTATAGGATACCAGATGCCCAGCCACTCCATCCAATCCTTTCTGCTCCTCTGAAGCAAACTGAACACTTGTACAGTGCTTGCTGAGCAGACCACCAGCACCCTGTGCATACTGACACAGTGTCTGTGCCGGGGGGCAGTGGAGAATGGGGCTGGATTCAGGCAAAGTGCAAGACCAACCCAGAACAGGATTCAACTGTGGCAGAGACAGAAGCATAATGTGCTGAAAGAGATGGTTACCTACTATCAGCTAAGAGATGCATAAAACAGCAGTACTTGCAAAAGAAGTGACAATATAAAATAAAGATGGGTTTTTTGATTTTCTTAATAATCACACAATTCAGCTTTAAAAAGAAGGAAGATGGTATAAAGTGACTGTCAAAGCTATGAAAAGAGGGTCAGTTCACATTAGGAAAGTCAGCTGACATCACTAAGGGAATTATAGCAACTAACCTGAAAATTCAGTTATGAAAGTCATCACAACATCACTGGAAGCAATCAGCATTGCCCCAGGAGATGAAAACTCTGCTCATTAGCTTTATGGAGTGTTGCAACTCCTGAGCAAAAACCTCCATAAAGAATAAACTTTCCAACCAGAACAGCTTCAACCTAACTCATCAGTGCTGTTTACTGTAATCCTCCCACACTGTGAGTTTATCCACTGTATGTGAGGCCTTCCCATGGCCTCCCACTGCACTCCCCTCTCAGCCCAGCCCACTCTGCGGCTGCTGCTCTCTGCCAGCCACCCTTGGCCCTTCCAGATTGGAGGGTGCCCAAGCTCAAGGAGCAATGAGGAGTGAACCTGCAGTTAAGCTCTTAGAGAGCATCCAAAGGAGGGCAACAAAGATGGTGAAGGGCCTTGAGAGGAAGCCGTAGGAGGAGCAGCTGAGGGCACTTCGTGTGTTCAGCCTGGAGAAGGGAGACCTCACTGCAGTTACAACTTGCTTGTGAGGGGAAGAGGAGGGACAGGCACCCATCTCTTCTTTGTGGGGACCAGTGACAGGATCTGAGGGAATGGCCTGAAGTTGTGTCAGGGGAGGTTTAGGTTGGATATTAGAAAGAGGTTATTCACTCAGGGAAGTGGTCACAGCACCAAGCCTGATAGAGTTCAAGGAGTATTTGGATGATACTCTTAGGCACATGGTGTGACTCCTGGGGACGGTCCTGTGCAGAGCTAAGACTTGGACTTGATGATCCTTGAGAGTCCCTTCCAACTCAGCATATTCTGTGATTCTGTGAAGTGATACATTCCCTGATATACTTCAGGGGCTTGTGGGGAAGTACCATTCAGCATATGAGCTGAAGTCAGGTGATCTAAATTATATACCCATTTGATCTTGGGCAAAACGCTCACTTATCTTTGTCCCTGCTCACCCTCCTTATCCTTACTGTATTTAAGCTGTAATCCCCTGGGAGAAGGGGCTGCTAGATGTACAGTCACTGGCACTTACAAACCGCCACAGTGGAGGGTATCCAGCTCACATTCTATTTTAAACAACATTTCTGCTTCCTTAAAACTTGAAAGACCCCAAATCTCTGCAGTACAGCTACCCTTTTGTGACTACTTTTTAATGTTGAAAATAAATTGGCCACGGGGGGAACATCAGTTCTCCAACGGGCTTGATACCTCTGGGATTATTTCCAAGTGGTTTGAGGCTTACTGCTCTCCAGAGGGGAAGCTGCAGAAGTGTTACTTCTGTACATCTGCCTCTCTGATGGCAGCACCGTTATTTTCTGCACAACACCACAGACCTATAATGTTCTGCCATCCCAGTGACAATTAATGGCCTATTTTTCTGCCCTGGCTGTGTAGCTTCTTCCCTACCGCAGACAAAGGATAGTGCTGCAGGCATGTTTTGCAAAATAACAAAAAGAATTAGGCTTCAGAAACTTCCCTGGCAGATGGGTTAGGAGCTAGGCTTTACCTGGCCATCATGGGAGGGGGGGCATTAAGGCTGCATGGCACACCTCCAGCATCTCACATCACTCAGGACCTCTGGCTGCCTCCACCTCTGCAGCAGCTCCTGTACCTGCCACATCTTCCCTTTCCAGTCAGCTGTCTCTGTGGCTCCTCCCTGAGGAGGACAACAACAGTGGCAACTGAGAAGCACTGCTATCTGCTGCTCTATGACCCAGCACCACAAACCTGCTCATCATCCCCATATGTGTCACTAAATACTGCGTGAGCCAATGTCACAGGCACAGAGCCTGTATCAGCCATCACTACTGCTTGAAGGTGAGGATATCTGGCAAACAAACAACCCGACATAAAAGTTTGTGTGGTTGCCAGAGTACGAGAAAGCAGCATTGTAAAACAATTCTTCAGAACAAAAGATCATCCCCAGTCCACAAGCCATGAATCTGTGATGCACTGCTCATGCATACAGATTTAGATGCCTTACCTCTACACAAACACACTAGCAAAGTATGTAATATTTAAGAGTCACATGAAGAGGGGCCTGAGCTTCTTATAACATCCCCTGCACAAACTGAGTACAAGAGCATACCTTGGCCTCAATGATCTCCAAGGTCTTTTCTATCGTCAATGATTCTATGATTCTAGAAAAAAGCAAGCAGCAGGAACATATAAGCTCATAATAATGGATATACTATGAAGATAAGGGAAAAAAAAGTGAAGAGTTAATCTATGCAGCAGCTGGGACAGCCTCAGAGGACTGGGAGACCTCTGCAGGCTCCAGAGGGAAATCTTCTACTGCAGTGAGGACTAACAGGACTGACTGAAGCTGCCCTCAGTATCTCATAGCATTCATTTAATTTATATTAGAGCGCTGGAAAGGGATGTGATGTCTCCACAGGCTGCAGCCATTATGACCCCTTCAACCATTGCAGAAGGTTTTAGCCAACCTCAAAATACATTTTTTTCTCTTTTCTGGAGAATAATTGCTAGTCACAGATATACATATCTGTAAATCCTACTCTCTTACTTTTGCATATCTCTTTTCAGCTCAGCTCACAGTAGCAGCAAACTCTATGGCAGGCTCTCCTGTAAACACAGAGGGAAGAAATAGCATGGCTACCTTGTAAAATCTCCACAGCAGCTGAACAGGTAAAGGAAACAGGTCAAAAGAGGACATTTTCAGAGCACAGAAGTTCCCCTTCCTCAAAGAAGGTATCCCTGCCTTCAACCATCCCATGCAGAAAGGCTCTTGGAGGGCACACAACAAGCACTAACAAGCTTGAGAAGTGGGCCTGTAAGAGTGTCATGTGGTTTAACAAGAGCAAGTTCAAGGTGCCACACGTAGGTCAGGATACGTGCTGGGAGATGAGCAGATCGAGAACAGCCCTGCAGAGAAGGACTTGGGGGTGCTGGTGGATAAGAGGCTGGACATGAGCCAGCAATGTGCACTCACAGCCCAGAAAGACAACTGTGTCCTGGGCTGCATCAAAAGCAGTGTGGGCAGCAGGGCAAGGGAGGGGATTCTGCCCCTCTGTGTCCAGCTCTGGGGTCCCCAGCACAGGAAGGACATGGACCTGTTAGAGCCATTCCAGAGGAGGACACCAAGAGAAACACCTGCTTTTCATGGTCCAAAATAGCTGACTTACCTGGAAAACCTAACACACAAAGTCCGTTTTAACTCTAAACAGGCCACCTATTCATAACTGGAGTCATTCCACCACATGCATACATGCACCATTTCACAACCCTTTGAGTTTTAAATTCCTTTGTTAAGCCCTGCCTTTATTTAGATTATAAAAATCTTTGTGGCACTAGCTGCTTTTCTTCTCCATAAGTGCCCAGTGCACTCCTGGCATCTACAAAATAAATCACGGAGATGGAGCCAGTGGGTCAGTGTTTCCAAAGCCCTGAGCACATCCTCTTTCAGTGCAGTGCTTGAGACAGGAAAAGGAAAAGTATCACTTGCTAAAACACGGCTTAGTAGGGCTCACTGGAGATGTCTGCCTCAATTTGATAAAAACCCCTCCCTACCCCACACAAAGCTGGCAGGGATGCCTTAATATTGACAAGCACAAACTGAGTGCTTCAGTTTCTACTAATTATTTATGGAGTAAATAGTCAGTGTTTCTTAAAGAAAGAGCAGAGATCTGAAGCCTCACAGTAAAGTTCTGCATAACCTCTTTTTAATGGCCACTCTTCAACTTTATGAAAACTGCTTTTGTTTGGATCTGCCATTCTCCCAATAGTTTTAGCATTCAAAGCTTTTTTTAACTTGGGAAAATCAGGTAAGGAAATTTTCAGAAATACATAACAAATAAATTATTTTTTCCTAAGTCAAACTGAACAAAATAGAAGCAAAAAGTAAAACAAGCTTAGTTTTTCAAACCACAAAAGGAACAGAAGTCAAGATTAGTTTAAAAACTGATTCTTAGGCAGGCAAACAGACAGAGCCACATCAAAGACAAAAGAGCCGTACTGATTTCTCTCCTTTTCAGAGTTACCTCACAGTTGCTTTTTGGGTGTCTTATTTGTGCTTTTTTTAAGATGGAGCTCCTCTTTCAAAACAAATATTAAAAACAAACAGGAAACTCCTCATATCAACGGAAATAATAAAGCAGCAGCACAAACCTGTGTTTCCTTGGATGTCCTCTCCCTTGGCTAACGCCAGGTAAGAGAGCAGAGCGCAGTTATTGTCCTGACCAGGTGCAGGTGGCTGCTGCAAGGAGGTGCCCGTGAAGACCACTCCCCACTTTACATGGCTGATATCGGAGCGCGACCTGTTGTGTCCTGGTTTGAACGTGGAGGCTTCCTCATTCTGCACCAGGATGTCATTCACTGAGCGAGGCCTGTCTCTCCTCCGCTGGCAGATCCTGAAGATGTTAAAAGCAGTGGTCTCCCCTCCCCCTGCCCAAGCAAGGTTGCCAGCAGCTGTTCCCCTCTGCACCATGTGCTGGTCTTTGGCAGGGAATGCTGTCTGAGCTTTGGCTTCCAAGAGGCCATTTTTGCAGTGGTCCCAGATGAAGCTACTTTTGGCTAAGGAGGCGACGTTCCTCAGATTTCTGCTCTCTGTTATCTGATCAAACACCTCGTGCCCAACCAGTTCAGGGACCTCCTGTACACCAAATACCTCAGAGGGCTGCACAATCTTTTCAAGCTTTGTATCAAAACTACTGAAAAAGTCTTCAGTCACTTCCAAGGCTGGGCTAATGTCATCAACTTCAAGAGCCTCCATATCCTGTGCTGCCAGCGGGCCTGAGGTGTTGCGATGTGTTAAGAGGATACCACATCAATATCGAGAGAACGAGCTGCTTCACATCTGTCCTTGGCACACCACTAACTTAGAGGTAGTGGGGCAAATACAATGACCAACCACAATCCATAGTGGTAGGAAGTAACCAAATCAAGCTGTCTTCAGCTGGAAGACCTAATATCCACTGATCAGTGGGCTACAGCACCTCTAGGAAATAAGCTCATGCTGATGAAGGGTACCTGTAAGGCAAAGCAAAACATCCTGTCAGTAAGGGAGTTAAATATGTTTAATCACATCCCTCCTTTCACACTCACCATCCCCTTCATTTAACTTTCTCTTTCAATTGGCATCAACATTATGGTGTATTAAGAAACACTTTGTGGTTTCTGTTGTGAACTCTGTGTGCAATCACTTCTTGACCTGGAACCTGCAGAGAGCAGGATGGAGCACCAGATGATGGGAAACCAAAGTGATACCATTTATTAATCAAGCTTTAGAAAGCTGCACTGAGAGGCAGTACTAACATCACAAATGCAACCACCTAGGGAATGCTTCATACAGTTTCCCTGTTAGTTAGGAACCAACCAGCCTCAAGTAAGTTTGCCTTTTGTCCTAGATTGCTTTCGCTCCCAATTTTAGAAGGCCAAGATGAGTTTTACAGCAGCTACTTTGCCTATCTGTCTCCATTAACAGAACTGTGATGTTTGCCAAATAAATCAGTGCTATGAGGCTGCTGCTGCAGAGCATTCTAGTTTTTCTTTATAATATCACTGGGAAGTGAAACCATGTGGCAACCTAAGTCCTGAAGAGACAATGCATCCTACCAGCAAAACAAAATATACTACTGTTGCAGATCTTTACTTCTGAGCTGTTGACTCACTGGACAAAACATAAGAACAGCAAGGAGCTTTAAGACTAGAACTACTGAAGAGCTATATTGACCCACCTGAGCTCACACCTGTAAGGAGGAAGGAAGGGGAGGGGGGTGTTTTATTTCCTGTGGTGTAACAAGGGACTTCTGTCACACCAAGTCTGCTGCCTTCTAACCTCTGCTTTCTGAAGCTCCATCTACAGTGCTGCCATGCTCAAGAGAAGTGCACTATGGGTATGTTTGAATTTGAGTAATCTGTTAAGTGTCTCTTAAGTTCTTGGGACCTGGAGACTAAGCATTTGTGCTACCAGGAGAACAGTGCTCACATCTGCCAGGACAAACCACAGTACCCAGAGCCTGGACATGCAGAACAGCCGAAAGTCAGAGTTTTGACCACATCAGCTCAAGTCCTAGAAGCAGCCAAGCTGCATTAGCGCATAGCTCTGTCTAGATTAATACATTCTTAACAGAACTAATTAGCCTGGGCTGGACTGATAATTAGCAGCTCATTAGTTTGTGAATGCTGCTGAAGTGCTACCAGGACCCATGAAGATTTACACCTAGCAGGAAAAAACATCTATTGAACAGCATCAAACACAGATAATACTTCTATTTAAGGTTCTTTTTTTAATCCAGAACAGTCTATTAGTCTAACTTCTATCAGGAAAGCTGTATAAATAGACACCCTTCCCTACAGCAAGCCAGAGGAAGGAGCCCAGCAGCCCCCTCAAGAAGGGGGCACAGAATGCAGTAACACAAACCAACCCCCTCCACAATCCCCTGCTGGCTTCCTCGCATCCCTGCTTCTCTTGTAACCAGCCATGACACAGTTGTGCTCAAGAGCATCTCACCGTCCCTCCTAACAGCTCTGCAGTTCAGACTCTGATCTCCACAAAGACATCCCAAGTAAATAACTTTCAAAAGCGGCAACTAATCACATATACAACTCTGGAAACGGCAAGCCTTTACACTGAGAGCTTTCTTCCATTAACTCCTTGCAGGGATTCACTTTGTTAGTCTCACAGTGAATCAGGACTAGGATCAGCTTCAACAAGTAAACGTAGAGTAAGACTCTGAAGGTAGAGCCAAAACCACAACTACAGGGCTAAACAATACAGATCTGGAGTTATTTCAAACGAGAACAATATGGGAACAGACTCTTTGCAGAGTTGTGCAACTGTGCCAGTTGACAGCAGCGGGAAATAAAGTCATTCTGGACACATGTGCATCATCAGCTTAACGCAGCATGGAGTTCACTCCTGAAGCTCATTCCTGCCAGCAACCCCAGAACAGTGTTCTGCTCCCTCATACCGCAGAGCTCCAAGAACAGGCTGAGTCCAGTGTCACATTACTGGAGCAGCAATCACTCCAGAAGGGCTTGTGACATGCCACTGAAGCATTCCAGTGGTAGTAGATACTATGTTGCTCTGCTCTTTATTTCAACTCACTAGGAAAGGTACAAAGCAAGGGGGGAAATTGACACTTACAGTTAACGGGTTCATTTATAAATCCTGGAAGCTTCAAGTGGCTGCATGATTCCCTGGATCCTGTGAGACTGAAGCTATCCAACAGCCAAGTATGGTGATGCCAAACTAAACTGACCTCATATCCAGTAGGATGCTGAATCATAAGGTCACGAGAAGGTGACAGGCCCCTGCATCACATGGTTCACAAACTGCAGCAATCATACCTTCCCAGCTAGCCTGTTTGCCCTGCTCAATAAAGACCTGAAAGGTGACCTCAGTGGTGGCACGCTCATCCTTCCCTACATCACCAAAAGAGTTGTGCCAGTAATTCCCACTAGCACTGGGATTCTGCAATTACACATCCTCTAGAAACACAATTTGGCATTTTCTGACAAAAATTTAATTCAGATGTCTGCATGGATTTGGTGCCAAGTGAAAGCAAATTTTGACATGTCAGCAAACGGGTCCATCAGAATCTGCTCCAAGCGGAAAAGCAGCAAAACCCACTTCCTTCGTGTGAGGGGTCAAAAAGGCAAACACTGGGATAAATTAAACTCCTTTTAAGTTACTATAAAATGTATTGCCTTATGTATTGTTTCTTAAAATACCTGAAATTTTCCAAAGACATTCAGCCTAAGGCAGTGAATAAGAGAGGAAGAGAGAAGCTACTAAAGCCTGCTGAAGCTATAGGCAACTATAAGGACTGATTTCTGCTCATTCAGGCCCTTGAAAACCAGTCTTACTGAAAAAAGGGTGAAGGAACATGCCACACTGTAGTCAGAAAAAACTGCTGGACACTGGGATTGCAGCAGCTGGAAAACAGCTTTTCTGTATGCCTTCCTAGAACAGATAGAGCTTTCATTCCTGAACATCCAACAGTCAGAAAATTAATGTGAATTTACAACGCAAGTAAACTCTTTACTATCACAAGTTCAGAGTGGCCCCATTACTCACATGCAAGGATTACAGGTCATGGCTCATGAGACAGTGAAGTTCAGTTAAGTCAAGATTATCTCCCTTAGAGAAGCCACATGGACCTAACCTAGGTGACAGGACAGCAGAGAAAAATCAGGGATGACAAATGCCAAGGAACATACACTGGAAGAAATCATTTAACTTCCTCATGTGTTTTTCTGGATCTTCATGAACCAGGGAAAATATCCAGGCATTACATGGCAGAATTTAAAAAGCACAGAAAACACAAGGGTAGAAAGTAATCTTGCAGGTGATATATATACCCCCAACAGGCACCTGCTGTGTACCCCCAGTTTATGCATTATGCACAGGACTGTTTGCTCAAGATCAGGTAAGAGGGAAAGCTAGAACCAGCATATGCTTAGGAACCAGTGACTGAAGAGATCCATTTAGCTCACCAGTCCATCCAGAAAGTATATATAAAACAAATACCTTTCTGTTGGGTTTTCTGAAGAAACAGTTTGTGCCACCATCCTGCTATTGGCCAGTTATTCTCCTCTCTCTTCCTTTTGAACTGCACAGGTAACTTCAGCTAGATGTAACAAAGTAGTGATGCCCTTAAAGATGGCAGTTCTTAAACTGTTGTTCAACACTGGACAGGACACAAGTCCAAAGTTACCCTGCTGCTAACAGAGAAGGCAGCAAAACTCAGTCCCTCATCTTTTCTAGGAGGCCAGTTCCAGCAAGTGGGTCTCTCTAAATGTGCCATGGCAGAAGTGGCTAATGTGAGATGGATCTGAGAACACAGGGAAGCATAGGGGGAAAGCAGGAAGAAAGAACAGGAGGCATCACACAACTTAATAAGCAGTCTTGTTGGTTTTGGTACTCACAGGACTTCCTCTTCAGCACACAGGTAATAGAGATGTATAACACAACAGATAAACAGGGACTTCCCCTTTTCTCTTGTGTTTGGAGAGAAAATTAGAAAGCAACAATCAATGATGTTCACAAGCAAAGTGTTCTGGAGGAAATGCATAAGTGACAGGAACTCTCAGACAGCAAAAGACAGGTAATACTAAAATTCCCCCAAGCCTCATTGATTCCTAATGACTCTTGGGCTCAAATTCCTGGCAAAGATTTGGGTTTCTGAGAATTTTATCTCAAGAGCTCAAGAGGAGTTTTACAAGTCTCCTGTATGCAAACAGAGCAGCAGTGCCTCAGCCACTGCAGAGCACCCTGGAACCTGCTGTGGGAACCAGCTCTGCTTATCTCACACTGCATTACAACTGTGAGCTGAAACTCCAACACTGAGAAGAACACAGAAAGAGACATTCTTTCAATTGGGTAGCAACTGGATAGCAGCGTAAATTCAAGCAGCTTCAGGGACCTTTATTTCTGTTATGTTGCAGGCCTGGACCACTACAGTCTAGTTTATGGGCTGTGACAAACCTGGTCTGAAGAACAGGTCATCTGAAGGAAGGATGAATAAACAGTCTCTTTGAATACAATCCACTGGGACTGGAGCAGCTGGTTCCTAATGAGCCTTTCTGCCTGTCAGCCTCAGCAACCTCAGACAGGGACCTGAGTGTCTTCCAGTGGCACCTTAAACAATCACAGCTGCTGGTTTTGCTGCTACAAGGATTTCTGACTTGCTCTGTGGGTCACATCAGCCAAGTATTGCCCAGAACCTAAACAGCATGCACTTAGATCAATGACAGTCCTTGAAAATCAAGCTCTGCTGTGCAGAATCTCTGAACAAAACTATGAAGCTGAAGACTTAGGTGCTACCTCCTAGTTGAGAAGTTGAGCTGTATTTGTCACCTGGACACACCTGAGTGGGCAGAGGAGAGAAGGAGGATGCACAAATGACTGTCACACACCCAGTGTTTACCATTGACAGTGCAGTTCTTCACATCGCTGGCACAGACTGCTTGTACAAAGAGCTGAAGAGCTGACAGGTATTGCAAAGTGTCTGCTTTCTAGCACCCCTCTGCTGTAACTAGATGGCAGATGATGCTTTCTTTATTTACAGCATACCAAAGCCTACCCTGCAGATATTCTTCATCTTGTTCTGACCAGGAGGCTCTTTCAAGGCACAATGGCATCTTGGTGCCTCTCTGAGGCAGAAGGCCCCTCTCCCTCAGCTGTACCGCTGTACAGAAGCACAGTATCCTCCCTGCTGTGCATGAAGCCTCAGCATGTGGAGTCCCCAGTCAGACCCACTGTTCTGTGCACCACCCAGATGTAATCAAAGAGCAGTCCTGCTGCAAAACACACTCCAAGTGGTTATGAACCCCAGGCAATACAGTGGCCAGTTCTCTGAGCAGCAATTGAAAACTGCACTCCTGCTTGCCTCCCATACTCACCTTGGAAAAGCAATTGATAACTAGGAATTTCATGAGGGACAACTGTAGACAGAGAGCACAAGGATGGTGTCCCAGCTGATGCAACCTATCACATTCTCTTGTATCCTGGCTGCATTTTTTTCCCTCAGCACAAAGCCCCAGGTGACCTACTGCTGTGTACATCAAGTGACCAACAGAGCATACAAGCTTGTTAGATTCATCATTTAAATGGCTGGATTAAATCTACAGTGCCTCACAAGGAAGATAAAACTACAAGAAACTTTTCATATATAGGGGCTCACAGTTGAGGTTACCATATGATAGTCAATGATTGGTTCAACATGACCTGGATAACTGTCTTCAGATCACATTTTTAAAGGCCCTCCTCAAATGTCTCTTTCCTCATCAGACAAACTGAGAAATTATTTTGTTAAAATTTTCAGACTACGCCAACTTTAAAGTGTCTCACAAAAATACCTTTTCACTCATATTCCTGCACAAAATCAGTGACAATATTTAGTAAAAGCTCACAAAAACTTCAGTAAGAGACTTTCTGGTCAGGAATGCTTGACTATAGAGCCAGGCACTAGAGAGGATAACTGTGAATGTAAGCATAACCATTTCCAGTCTCACTGCCCTTATGGATGAGACTGACTGCCAACATTTACCAATGAAGAAGAGTACCCACATCCTGCCTGCTACACCCAGGGAGAGGCAAAGAGCAGGAAGAGCTGAAATTAACGTGGTGCCTTAATTACAGTCAAGCTAAAACACAGCAGTGATTGCTACAGACAACAAAACAAAAATAAACAACTGAGAAAAGATGAATTGAAGAAAGAGGTGAAACCAGGGACGAAGAAGAATGCCATGTTCTGTGAGGGGAAGTAGACTCAGTCTACATGAGTTTTGCCCTGTGAAGCAGAGATTTTCCCCAGCTGCTGATCTGACCCAGTGCTTTAACAAGGAAGCTCCCCAGGCACATGGGGAACTAACATATCACAGCTACAGAACAGCTCATCCAGTGCTGAGCACACAGTAATGAGTAATAAACAGTACATTATCTTTAATTTTAACTGCACTTTGGAAACAGTGATTACAACGCAAGAAAGACAAAGCTGAAAAGCACACAACAGCCAGCTGCACCAGAACAAAATGGGTCCAGAGGGTGAGAAGGACACAGCAGTGGAGGAAGATGGACCATGAGCAGCTTGTCTTTTCCAGAAACTGATGGCTGTACAGCTCTCCCGAGATCTTTATCGCTGACTCCTTTGCCCTGCAGCCATCTGACACACATCCCTCCTGGCTGGGGAGCACCACCAAGTAATGAAGGGCTGTATCACTTCCTGTGGCTGAGTAACCATCTGTAACCTCAGCAACTGGACTGGGGCTCTGGAAGGGATGACGGATCCTTAGCAAGGAAAGGAACAGAAAGCCACAGACTGACCAGAGGGACATTAGCTGATGGTGACACACAGCCCAGGCTGCAGGCCAGCCAAACCCATCAGCATGTGGGCACCTTTTTAGGTTATAGCAGCCTGAAATCCAGCCTTCCCCCTATGTGTGTCTCCTCTTGGCTGGCTGACATCGCCAGGAAGGATGTCAGGCGTGGGAGAAGAGAGGCTTTCCTGAGTCCAAGCACTGCCCCTGTAGATCATCTGGATGCCAACACCTCAAACCCACACTTAGGCACAAAATCTATGTGGACAAAACGAACAAAGCAGTGCAGCGACTTGGCCTGAGTCATGGATGTGTGATCTTAAATATGCCTGTAGTCTCGAGTAACAACCCAAGGGAGAGTAAATGATTTCTATGCTTATATTCATTTGCTTTGCGTGTACAGGTTTGTCTAAAGTTGTGTAAATTGCATTTTCCATGCTACCTGTACTTCCAGAACACTGCCTGTTCTGCCAGACACAGACACCACAAAATAGCCTGTTACCTCCTGAATTCAGCACAGGGTACAGAAATTGTCAGGGAACAGGGTATCCCAGAGGGGTGACACAAACCTCCTCCAGTACAAGAGAAAACATCATTGAACTAGACACCCAAGAAACAACAAACAACAAGACTCACTCTAATATTTCTAATTGTATCTGCCACTGTGTATCAGCCTGGCTCCAGCTAGGATGTGGGCCAATTTTGTATGCACTGGCTTAAATAAATTTATTTTGTTTAAAAATAAAAATTTCTATTTAATGCAAACCGAAGTTTTACAAGTATCTTCTCACTCCACATTTTCTATGACTATGTTGAAGGGAAAAGACAAACATTAAATGCTTGATTTTTTTTTAAATCAGAAATTAAGACATTTTCAGTTTTTCCCTGTTGAGCTATGAACAGAAATTAAAGACAGAGCTGGGAATAAGAGCTTCCATTACCCCCGAGGCCAAAAGGATGGCAAGAAACACAGCATCTCCCAGAAGAACACCAGAGACATTTCTTCCCTGAGGTCATGGGACAGCTTCAAGAAAATAGACTTGACAATCCAAATCTGTCCAGCCCACAACTTTCTGAGCAGCCCTGATCTCCAACTGTAGCTAACTCCTCCCTCTGACTGTGGTACCCAAAGAACTCAGCTGGGACAGTACAAGCTGTTCTACAGTGAGATCTGGGTTTCTCTATTAGCAGTTGTGTGCTGACATTAATAGAAATACAGTGTCGAATAACAGACTACTTTCAAACTTCAATCTAAGCCCTTCTTCCTGTCTTTCAAACAGCCACGACCATAGTGTTTTTTCACATTAACTGTCAGAAGAAGAGGGGCAGGAGAAGGAAAAGAAGCAGTGATTCGAATAATGCTGAAGTTCAGCAACCTACCACAGCACCCCAAACACTCAGGTCCTGGCAGCCCTGCCACAACAGCTGACCCCATGGGCTGGCTGTAACCACAGGTACTACTACAGAGCAGTGACTACTCAGCGCACAAATGCCTGCTGCTTTCTAATTACATCTTCGTTACAGAAGAATGATGTAATGAAGAAGATTACATAGCAAAAGACCAGTAGAAACCTCAAGACATCTGATGAAATTTAAACATTGACATATGACTTCAGTCTGATAAGGTTCTGCAGGAAGGATATATCTGGCTACTATAGACTGGCAGGAACTTTCATTCCACTATACAGTGCCCTGTTTTGCATTTTAGATTTTGGATTATTTTTAAATCCCAAATTTAATTTACTAACTTTGGATAAATCAACCTTAAAAGCGTGAAGATGAAAACTACTTTTGCTTAAAGTGTATGGCCATTGGTTCCACAAAGATTCAGGTGCTTTCTTATTCTTACATACTGTGACTTTTTGCAGTCACTTAGTGGGGTTGCAGTGATGAAAATGAGGTTTATCTATAAAGCTTTGCAGGATCAGGGCCAAAGGTGCACATTTGCAGAACAGACCAGGAACAAATCATTACACCTTACACAAACGTAAACTCGAGTTTTTCCCCTTATCTCACCTGGCAGTGCAGCGGTCCCAGCACTTCTGCTGACACTCCATCTAGCACACATTCATTCCCACCAACCAGAGACTCTCCTGCCAGGCCTGTTTGACTCCAAAAGCTATCATTCCACTGGCTGTGCCTGGCTGCTTGCTCAGTCAAAGCAGCAGTTTCACGCAATGTAAGAAGACTATGGCATTATGTCACACTCTGGGCTATTATAACAGAGAGAGATGTCAGCACACTATGCCTTCCCATCCCGGAGCCTGACTCCGCCGACGGGCAGCACCCAAATTCCTGCTGGCACCGGGTGGGGAAAACCTGAGCAGGGGGCAGAGGGGAACGCGTCTTTCCACGACCACAGGCACATGACTGCGGGCGTGTTTGCGTTATAAAAGCCAACGCGGCCGGGCCCTCTCACACGGCCCCGAACGCGCGGCGAGCACGGGGAGCCTCGCAGCGCTCCCGGCCCGGCCCCGCCCGCGGCCTCCGGCGGTGCTGGGGTTTACCTGCCTGCCGCCCGGCCCTCCGGCACCGTCGGGGACTCCTGCCTGCCGCCCCGGGATGGGCGGTGCTGCCGGTGTCTCCCTGCCCGCTCCGGGATGGGCGGTATTGCCCGGCCCCAGCCCCGGCCCCGCTCCCGGCGCCGCGTCCCGCCGCAAACCCGGCCCGGCCGCCGCGGGAAACGGCTCCTCCGCACCAAGGTTCCTGCCGCCGCCAGCACCGCTGCCCCGAACGCGCGGCACCGCCGAAACGCGCCGCTACTCCTACGTGAAATTAAACAATCGCACCTTTCCCAGCGTAAGGCAGCCGAGGTCCTCAGCGGGGTGACACGTGGAGGGGTGGGGAACGCAGAGTCCCCGCTGGATTTTGGCAGTCCCGAGCGCAAGCACGGTTAGCTGGGCGTGAGCGCCAATCCGTATGGCCACGGGGCAGCGAAAGCACCTCCGTGGAGGCAGAACCTGTCACCCAGGGAAGACAGAGAGGCACAGGGCAATTACAAATGGCTTGTTTATCAGGATGTAGCTCGGCACCCCACCCCGCAGTACGGGTCCCGTAGAAACAGCCTCATGGCAAGAAGCATCCACGTGGGGATCGGGGCTGTACCTGGACTTTGAGGTCTGGGATGCGCAGAGCGGTGCTGGGTACGCCCCGCACAGGGCTCTGGCCCAGGGTGTGATGGTGCTTCCCTGGCTGCATCCGAGGGGAGCCGGTGCTGCTGTGCGGAGCAGAAGGGACAGGGTTAGTGCCGAAGATGTGGTGCTGAACTAAATCCATAAAGAGGATTCACGTTCCACAGTAAAAGGCAGGTGTGAGGTCAGCTTGCATTCAGTAGTTTTTCTTCTCGTCCTCACACACCAACCACTTCACGTCTACTGCTGAATCCAGCTGGCACAAATGCAAAAGTTGCATTTGTACGGGTTATCTCATTTCACTGACAGCAAAGAGGAATGAGAGCCTTCAACACAAAAAAATACCAGTTCATCTGATTGAAAGTTAATTAATCTTGGCCTTTACAAATAATATATTACTAAACCACTAAACATTGCAAGTCCTGCTCCTGAAAATGAATGGCTTCTTCACTGGGTAAAAGACAAGGATTGATCTTTTTATTCCAGTTCAACTGTATGCACTGAGATCCCACAGAGGACGAGACAGTATCATTACCTGCCATGTTACTTATCACCATCCAGCCTTTTCTCAAATGATACTGAGACATTTATGTCTCAGGCTCCTCAGAAAGAAAGAGATTCTCTCGGGCTCCTAGGTCTGCTGATGTTTCAGAACTTTGCCTCTCTGCCAGGTACAAACTAAAAGTTTCCCCTCCAGGCCTGACAAAATTGTGCAGAGGCCATGTTGGTCTGTCACCTGTGGGGAGACAAATGTCAGGGAAGGAGAGCAGGCAAGCAGTGTGCCTCCCTGCCTACGTTCTGATTTCACTGCTGTGTTGAAGAGAAATTGCCTCTGTTTAACATTGCACTCAGACAGTTTGCTGGGAAGTGACCCAAATATCATTTTCCACCTGTAGTGGAAAAGTGATTTCATGCTGCAGAAGAGCATAGATGTCATTGATTTTTAGGGGAGGACAGCAGAGAGGCCTCCTTCAAGATCACTCTTCTGCTTAAAAACAGACTCCCAAAGCCACGTGAAATCCATAAATCTGGAAGGACAGCAACCATGTATGATGAACCCAGAACAATTCCAGTTGTCTTGGCAGCCAACTGTCCCAGTCATGCGCCAGACTTTCAGTGCAGTCAGGCACTATTCCTGACCCTCTCTTTCCTCCAGCCCTAGCATGTCCCACTGGGCTCCCAGGGACCCCAGCATATCCAGGCATTCGAATGGTGCCTACTGTGCAACTCCCCCTGCCCCCAGACTCCCAGGTCTGTAGGGAACACTGTGTTTCCCCAAGAAAGGCGGGGAACTCATGGTGAAAATGGTTGAAAATGAAAATGGTCTCTTAATTTTGTCCTTCTCAGCCCCCTAAAGAGCACTTTTGCCAGCTCTAGATATTCCTATCTCTGTTCTTATGCACTGGAAACCCTTTGCAAAGGTACTGGGGTGGCTAACACTTTTCATTTCCTAGAAAAAATGCACCTTTCTTAACATGGCTGCTAGGGTACTGTTTGAGTTCAAGTTTTTAATGTTTCATTCTGTCAGAGAAGCACTTTGTAAATAATTGCCACCATTTTTATTGACAAGCGGAAGAGATTCTGTCCCCTAAGTCACATTTTTATATATGTGATCCACCACATATCTCTCTACCACAGTCTAAACCAACTGAATCTGAGAACAGGTAACTCTACAATTTCTTCTTCTAATCTGGTAGAGATTTCTCTTCCTGCAGTCTGTGTGCCAATGAAAAAAACAAAAACAATTACCAACATTATCCTTTGAAGCTGCAGGATAACACTCTCTAATTCTGAAGAATTACGAATTTTTGAAAATTTTTCGTTATTCATATCTATATAAATATATAGATACCTTTAAGAATGCAAGTTCCAGATTTTGCAGTTTTCATTGTTTAAGCATATCTCTGTCCTCCAACCACAAGCTGTTTCCAGCAAGATATACTGGTTGAAGGCATGGTGGAAGCTATCTATCAGAATCTTCCACACATCTTGCCTTCCAGGTTTGTCCCCCTTGTTCACAAACCATCAGCACCTGACCCAACACTGAACAAAATGCACAGAGCCAACTAGTGGTTACCTGTACTACGAAACAAACTGTGCCCTATTTGTCCACATGGCAAAGACATAAAGGAATTCATCTTCCTGCTACTTGGAAGTCTCAGCTGTCAGCTTTTCCCTAATTTTTATACTATAGTTCTGCAGGTCTTGACAGTTAACACTGAAAGAGGGAGAAAATTATCTCTGTGAACACTAGAAACTTATCTGCTTTCCTTGTGGGAGAGTTTGCAGGAGTTTTAGATCTTCAGATCACAAGATCTGAACATCTTCTGTAAGTACTGCAGAATCATCTTCTGAAGACCAGATCATTGTACCACATATTCCTGAGTTTGTTAATAAGAATCCAAACATCTTTCTCAAACTGGGAAGCTCTTAAGAACTCTTTGGGTACATCTTTTGCTGGCATAATGTGAAAGAAGCAATGCCCTATTCTGGCAAACTTGCCAGCTCATACCAGCTGAACATTAAACCCACTGTCTTCCCCCCTACCTCTGAAGAAGTGGCCTTTTTTCACACGTTTTAATTACTGACTCCCTACATAGAAGCTATTACCTCACAGAAAGGGCATTAACTGGCACGTTCAGTACAAGATGAAGCCTTTCTGTTAATTGTCCCTCGAGTTCATATTTGTGAAAATAAATATCATCAGATGATTAAATTAAACACTGCAGCCGGCCCAGCTATACACTATTTTCACTTATCATGGAGAAGGGGAGATCAAAGAGAAAAGCCCAGGTAGAGTTATCCCAACTCCTCCAAGTTTGTCTGATAGCTACCTATTGAAAACGCTAATTAGATTCCTGCTTGGGGTGTGCAGCAGAAAATTAACCCTCCCCAAAATCGGGCAGTATAGGCATTTTCATGCTCTGTAATCATCTGGATGCAGAGGGATGCCTGCCTCACCTCCTAAGTATAAGGCAGCAGCACAGCCTGATTCTGATTTTGGAGCCTCTTGGGCCTCCACCCGCTCTGGTATCCCGTGTGCGCTCGAGGAGAGCTGTGCCTGGGGAACACGAGTTGATGCTGAAGGCACTCAGTGCTGCGGGGTTTGTGCCTCCAGCTCCTCCCTTGCTGTGAGCGGGCATGCCCGTCTCTGCGCTCCCGCACTGAGGAGCGGCACGGCTCTGTCAATCTCCCTGGCACGGGCGCTGAGTAAATAGGGAGATTGTTTCCGAGATGGAGCTTCGCCCAGCGTTTCCCCGCTTCGCTGCCTTGGCTGGGGAGGGCAGGAGAGCCGAGCGGAGCGCTGGGCAGCGCAGGGTGTTCCCACTGCGAGCTCGCGGTCCTCCCGTGAGCGCACACCCCCGCACAACCAGAAAGCTCTGCTATTCTTCTGCTAATGGGATTGGCACCGCTTAAAGCAGTCTGCGAGGGTATTGTCTGCAACCACAGCAAGAGAAACATTATTCAAAGGCTATTCAGGCCCCAAAAGAAGCGGCAGAGCAGAGTAATTATCGGAGACTCTCCATTAACGAGGGCATCTTTGCTCTTTGTCTGTGTTGGTTTAATAAGGGCCACTAATGGGGCCGGGGGAGGGGCGCACTAATGCTTCTAAACAAACCTCCTTCCCCTCCCCACCCCCGCCCTCTGAGGAGAGCTGCCTTTATGGGCACTGACAGCCAGACTCGGAGTTACCATATTGCTGAGTGACCTTCGGGAAAACTTGGTGTGAACCCAGCCGCTTTCAGCCCCATCCCCACCGAGCCGCTGGGAGCATCGTTTGGGTCGCTCTTCTCTATATAGCGTTTCCGTATTTCCCGGTGCTTGCCAGACCCTTTTGTATACCCCCCTACCCGACCTCTCTCATGTCATCTTGTGACCCTTCATGGCTGGACACGACGGCACTGAGTGGCAGTAATGAGGGACGACAGTGCAGATTAAGTTCTCGCAGCAAAACCTGGGGCTGCTGTCCATTATCCAGCAGCTGTGACTGCGAGATGCTGCTGAGAAGGCAGGACTGGAGCAGCCTCTCCTTCCCACACTGCTGAAGAAGGCAGGCTGGGATCTAACAGGGGCCAATGTGTCCTACCTTCTGGCTGTG
Organism: Campylorhamphus procurvoides; assembly: GCA_013396655.1. NCBI lineage: Eukaryota > Metazoa > Chordata > Aves > Passeriformes > Dendrocolaptidae > Campylorhamphus > Campylorhamphus procurvoides. The sequence goes on along the minus strand of WBMV01009146.1, from coordinate 410,343 downwards.
GGCACTTTTCTGGTGATGAAGAGATGAACTGAGGCAAAAGCAAGCATGAACTTCAGAGCCACTTTCAGGAGCATGCAGCTAAAATTCTTCAGAGGCTCCTGGACTGTCCCCATCTTCAACCACCAGTTGTAAGGGGCCAGTTTTAGAGTTTGCAGTATTACAGGGTCAGATGAATGCTGGTCACTTAAATAGTAAAATGGAGATAAGAGGTCTGAGGAGGTCTCTGCAAAAGGCAGCACTCAAACAATGAACTGCAGTGGTACATAGATATGGATAATGAACCATATAGCGTTCTCCACAGTGTTGTGGATACAAGGCTGAGAACTGCTAGACTCATTTTTAGCCAATGAGGAATCTAAAGAACAATGAAAGGAAATTATTCCCCCAAATTTGGGCAGGTCTTTTACTGAAGCCAAGCCCTGGATACTGTGCTATTCTGCCTCACCTTCAAATGGTGCAGCCCTAGTGGATGTTTGTACCACACAACCAGCCCATGAACTGCAGAGCAAAGCAGTGCCTGTGTACCTGGGTACCTGTACATGTGCAGGGCAGCAGTGTCTGGAACCTCACTGCTGACCCTCTTTTGTCAAGATAAATGATTTTATTCTGCTGAGGTATGGAATGACAAAAATCTCTGCACCCACTCAGTCCTCTCCACTTAGGCAAATGTCCTGGTGCTAAAGGTTTGTCACAAACAGAGGAAGAAAGGCATGTGGAAACTCCTCACTGCTTAAACCATGAGACTCTGGTTTGAAGAAAGACTCCATAGAGGATTTCACCCTTGTTTCCTCACAGCTTGGTAGTTTTGAAATTTTCACGATTTTGGCCTTTTTCTTTCAACATTTTAGCAGTAACTGCATCTCTTGTAACAAAAGTAACTTTTCATAGGTGCTCTTTGACTCATCTCTGTAGGATCAAAACACCTCAGACCAATCTTGCAAGCCAAAGAAAGAGCAATCACCCTTTACACACAGAGAGCTAAGTCACAGTGAAATTAAATAATACCTGAGGTCATTCTTGCCATGGCAGAGCCAGGAAATGGATACGGTTCTTTCTCCAGAGTCTTACTACAGTGTACCAAGATCAGTGGTATTTCTCCCTGTTTTGAAATGTCTGAAGGATTACACTACTGAAATAGAAAATCCATCCTATTTTCAGCATTTCATTCATCATGTTAATCAGGTTTTATTCATATTCTTTTTAAAGGAATAATCATTAAACATCCATAGAGCAATGGATTACTGGGAGCATGCAACCTGGCCTCTGATCGGTGTGGGTTTTGCTTTGTGTTTTCAAAAGTCTTCCTTCTTTGCTACCAGCAGATAATACTGTCAGCCTTGTTGCTAATGAAGACAACATTTGAACAAAAACAGAATAGCAACTCAGAAGGGAGAACTCAGGTCTCATTGATAACCAAATCAAGGAGAAATTAATAGAAAAGTGAAAAAAAAAGGTTGGCTTATGACTAAGAAGATACTAGATGACAAAAAAGTCATTGCAGCATGTAAAGCAGGGATGGCCAAGGAGGGGTGGTCAAGGCAGACAGATTTGTCATGAGAAAGGGGAGTTTTGAGACCCCACATGGAGGAAAGCTCAGTGAGCAGCTTGTGCATGGCAGGCTGAAATGAGATGGTCCTGTAGAATGGAGGAGATGTTGCAACCTCCTATCTCTCAGTGGCAGAGAGAGGAAAGGCAATGAGAGGCTGGTGGGTCTAATTCTTGGAACTTCAGCCAATATAGTGCAGCTGAAGATGAGGCATCAAGGATGAAACAGATGGAAAGAGAGCAAGTAAGTCTTGGAAGTAAAGTTCCAGTCTAAGAGCCATCACCTTGCCTGCGAGTCTTTGTCCAGTATATTCTCCTTCAGATATAGTTCTGCAGTGAGCAGGGAGTGACTGTATTGGAGCTTATCAAGCCAATTCTATTAAGAGTTGTGTTTTAACACCTATAGTTTAATACAGAGATATTCCCCCCCCTAGTTTTCCTTTTTTAATTATAATTCATTCTGCTAGCACTTGAGGCTAACAGACAATGACTGTAAGTGAATTCCTTCCAGGCTGCTCTACTTCACTCTACTGCTGTTTATCCTGTCATATTTTAAATAAACTGGGATTGATCTGAAGCCTACTAAAACAATGAAAAGGCCTGCACTGGCTGTACAGTTTTGGATTGTGCCCTGAATTGGTTTTGAACTCATTCAATGTAGATTGGAGCCACTTATTCCATTGCACCTGTGCCTTGAAACCTAGGAGGAATTAAACAGAAGTAAGGAGGAGTAAAATATGCATTTCCAGAAAAACTTTGTGTGTGTTTGCAAGCAGAAGACATACTGAAATATGAGAGAGGAAGCAGCTAGTAATCTCTGCAAGTACATCCTGGTATAGTTCAATGCAACTTCCCTGCTTTGTCTTTGTATCCTTTGAGCTCTTCTTTCTCTACAAAACAGATCTTGCTCTGCCAGCTTAGCAAAAACCTGTCCCTCTAATGCCCTCAGCTGGTGCTTCCTGCTCCTGCCCTCTTCTTTTCATTTCTGCAGGCCATCGTCCTGGCCAACTGGACTGGTACAGAGACGTACTCACTCACGTAGCAGCCAGGTAGACCAAGGTCTCACAAGAACAGGGGGGACATAGCAATTATGTGACATTTTTACCTGTCCAAGCAACCCCATTTGGAAAGGTTTGAAGGCAGGAATGGCAGATTAGGATGATGACTCAGCCTTTACTCCTCAAGTATGCTGTGGGTTTCCTGGGTGAGTTTAAGCAAGCTGCTTTTGTCTCCACATCTCCATTTCCCTGTTCAGAAAGGGGAATGATGCTGTAAGGGTACATTTGAGAACACTTCAACTCTATACTGATAGGAACTGAGAAATGAAGCTGTTCATGAGCTCATGTCTTGACCAGTCTGCTGTGGCTTCTGTATCCAAACAGTCCAAGGCCTGGGATCACCATGGCACTGTTCAGCCTCCCCATCTTATGTGCATATAGGCAGGCTTAAAGGATGCAGCTGAATGTTCAGTACTTTCATTTCCTAGTATGTGCTGTTCTACCTGCCTACAAACTCTCCCTGCCTGCCTTTCCTTCAGGCCCATCTTTCTCCTTGTTCCAGCCTCACCCAGTTTCTTGGCCTTTTGTGGCATATTTTGGAGTACTCAATGGTTTCTCCAGCTTTCCAGTCATAGGCATTGACCTTATTCTGGTGTCAGGACACTGTTCACTCTTCCTGTGAAGTCTTTAATACAGCAGACAAGAGGAATATCTATACTATGAGAGGCAGCTCAGTGCAGAGATTCCGCAGCTTTGGGACTGGCAGTAATACTGACACCTCAGTGCTGTGCAACACTGTGAGCAGCCATGTGAGCAGCGACCCTGCACACACAGGCTAGGCCAGTCCCTCTGCAGAGCAGCACAACTGTGTGGAGCCTCCAGCCAGTTCAAGGATCTCTCACATGACACTGCTGGCATGCAGTGCGGATACAGCCTATGTGAGCTCCTTGCTGGGCAGAAAATGCTGTGGCAAGAAAATACTGAAGCTGGAGTGAGATCACTGAGCAGATGTTATACAGCAATAACTTCTACTCCAATTCCCATGGAAAGCTTTGGATAGAGAGCCCTGAGACTGATCGCATCAAGAAGTCTGAGAAGCCAAAGATTTCCAAAATGTAATCTGCTGATTCTACCTTAAAAGAAATCTGTAACCACTTACCATCTATAGTTGTTGCTGCCAGAAACTTGCTTGTTTTCTCCTCAGAAATTATGGCCAGACGTTCAGGTCTGCCTCTGCTACAGTGACTCTTCATCTTAATGCTTATTCAATTAGCAAGTCGCAGAGCAGGGAAAGAAGCAGGATTTCATTGCTGCTGCATTCCTGAGATCTCTGTCTGATATTTTAGCTTTTCAGGTGCAGCTGCAGCTAGATATAAGTTAGAGCAGCCTCAGGGTTCTTTTTCTCTCTGGTATGAGGAATAAGAGCATAAATGACCCACAGGCATACTTTCTCCATAGCTTGCTGTCCTATACTGTCCTGAGAACTAAAATCCTCTTTACTCCATGTATCTATCACTGTATTCTTGTTCAAAGTACATCCAAGAACATCGTAAACCAGAAAAGTATGTGTTATAATAGTCTCAGCCCTTTTCATTTTAACTTCTAAAGTTAGGGCTGAAACAAAAAGAAGGAAAAAAGGCCAACAGAACTAACAGGGAATCCAGCTAAATAAAAATGATACGTTCATGCCAATGGAGATGAAACACTTAGGTGATTAAGGAACAGAAGTTTGCCTTGGCTAGAGAAGTCTCTACAGTGTCATCTATAAGAGAATAAGTTAACAGCTTTTCTGGTACTTGTTGAACCCTTTAAGAGTAAAGCCCAAGCAATCTAGCTTTGTGCAACTGTGCTACAAGATGCCAAGCAGAAAAACTTCAGCCTCCTGTACCAAGGTATCTTGTATTGCACAAATTAGATTGAGCTGCAAATCATCAACACCTAATGTTGGGAAAACTGTATTACTTAAGCATAGGTATCTGTGAAGTCAATGCTGTTGCAATGCCTTCCCATCTTCAGCCCTTTGCCAAAGTCCCCTTGTATGGCTCCCCAAACAGCATCTATTCCAGCAGGACAGCATGTTTCTGGCAAGCAGTATTTAACTGAAATTGTGACTTGCATTTGAGTGATTATTTTGTGTCATATCTAACATCCACTTCTCTATATGGTCCTTTCTACCCAACATATTGTACTTTCCCCACCATGGTTATTATGGTGAAGAGTAAGTTAAAGTCTCTACCTTGATGCTGGCCTGACAGCACCCAGAAGCCCCTCAAAAGGACACTGCTCCCTCCTTGCTGATGTGGAAGTAGAGAAAAATCATGGCACTGAACACTTCTCATCCCTGAGCTGGAAAGGGTCAAAAAAGCCTTAAGCTTCCATCCAGTGCTATCACACCTGTTTATTTTGCATCAAACACTTCTCATTTAGAATAAACTAAGTTAAAAGCAGAGCAGTTCAGTATGCACAGGTGATGGCTGTTAGGACCCTGTGTTGGTTCCAGCCACAAGGCCCCCTTTTGGGAACGCGTGGTCGGGCATCGCTGCCCTCTCCTGGGCAGAGCTGCCCCTGCACAAACACCAAGCTCTGCTTGCCAAAATCTCTGCACAGCCAAGTAAGATTGTTTCAGCTCAGGCATTGGGGGACTATGATTGTCCACTTACTGTTGCCTCGACACTTAGAGTAACCTCAATGAGCATCACAGTGACAGCTGAGCTACTTCTGAAGGACTAAGGATTTGTTGAAATATAATTAAACAGGATACAGGTAGTGCTCTTTAGGATTAGAAGTCCACACATCAAGAACTCTGAGTGATGAAATAGCTGTAGTGTAAATGAAAATTTGCTCTGATTATGTAAAGTTATCTTAACTAATATATTTAAGCTAGCCCATTTCAGGTGTGGCTGCATTTCAGTCTCCAAAGACTCCAGCTTTTGGTGGCTAATATGCTCCCACCTGCCGTTACAATGACAGATCCCTAGTGCAGAAAACCAAGGAGATGGCAAGAATCAGCCAACAGGTTTCACAACCTTACCTTGTGCTTTCAAGTCTCCTCCTGGCTGCTTTGGAAAATTTCCCCCCTGAATACTACTTTGTACATACATACATATACACATATATATGTGTGTATATACATATACACACACACACATCCACAAGGGCTCCCTGTGTTACAGTTCCTGTGTATTCACAGGGATATGAGAGACAGCTTATTTCCTCAGAGGAAGTTGGGAAAATAAATCCAGCCATGAGCGAATGGTGCTCAAATACAGAAGAAATTGCAGCTACAGCATTTCATTATCTGAGTGTCGCTGAAAGCCATGTGCAATTTCCTAAGCAGATACATTCAGCCCTCCTAATTTTGCCAGTGATGGGAAAAGGTGCATTATAGTCATCAATGGCACTTTACCTCCCATCTGTTTCCTCAAGAATTGTCCAAGATATCATGATTCACTCTGACTGCTCAGACCATGAGCTCCCTCTAGTATCAAAAAGGATTAATGCAGTTGGTACCTTTGTCATCCCAAAGGAACAGAGAGCAAATGTAAGGAAGCATCAGTAAGATGAGAGAAGTCTGCCCTTTTTCTTAATTTTTGACAAAAATACCCAAAACAAACCAAAACACTATATCCTTTGAAGTTAGTTATGTGCACATAATTCAACACTGTCACCTTAAGGACACTGAGGCAAACACACCCACAGGGCAGGAAAAGGCAGGACCTTATTTTACGTCCTTATCCATCAAAGATGGGTACCAATTGTAGAAGTGCACTCTGGTCATCAGCTTTCACAGGAGAGCAGCATAAGCTGGCAAGATACTCATTCTGGCCTTAAAGATGTGCTTGTTGCTTAAAAGAGCATTGTCACAAAAAAGGTAATAAAAAGACATGGGAAGAGAATGAACTTGGATAATAGGTAGCTGAAACAATCCTTTAGAGTACCTCAAGCCATAATATTCAGGTTGGGTTTCTAGTCATTACTTCCAATTTATAGCATGTGGGAGCAAAGCAGAGGATTATTTTACTGGTGTTAAGAGGGTATAGCTACTTCCTAACTTTGCCATCTCTTGATGTGTACAGAGCAACCTGCTGCAGAAAGAACCAGTAACATTTACAAGAACAAAACATTTCCAAGAACTAGTACTGTTTGTTGTCTGAGTGGTGAGCACTTATCCAACACCCTTCCCCTCTCATAACTTGTTGGCTTAAGTGGCTATCACCCCTCCCAAAGCCCAGAATTAGGAACAGATAGCCTGGGATAGAACATGTTCCTTTCAAACAGCCTGAAGGAGAACTGGGAAAGTATCTTCCCACTTCCAATGCTACAGAAATAGATGGATGACTTAGTGGAGTTCAACCAGCTGCCATCACCAAGCTCCCACCTCTGCTTTCTCTGTAGTGCTGCTCATTAATTCTCCTAGAAATCTTCTGATCTAATATGGGAACAAGCAGAAGAAAACCAGGGCTTGTGTCCATCCCCTATTTAGTTCCTTGGTTTTTCACGTACTGGGTATAGGGATGATGGCTGTGTCTGCTGCCAACACTCAACAGCTCTGTAGTTGTTTTCCAAACAACAGCACCCTCAGCATATCTTTTTTGCTTCACCTTGTAGATGACACACTGAGCTTTAACTCAGTGTGTGACCTAGCTAGAGACTCTCTTCCTGGCTTGGGGTGAACAGGAACAAATCTGTGTGTGCTGCTGAGAGGCTTGTGGAGGTTTGTGATAGCGTGTGCTCAGGTGCACAATACCAGCTTGGTTCATGCTCCAGAATTTAAGGACATCTATGGGCTTTTCAAAAGCAGGAGCTAGTTTTGGTTCACATTTTCTTCGTCATACAGAGTTGTTAGGCCTTTCTTCAATATTTTCCACTGCTTCTCTTTTAGAAATTTCTGATACAGCTCATTATCACCTGAAGAAAGCTAAAATACTTGGTTGTGAAATTTCACTTCTCATGTAGCCAAAGGTTAACCACTCATTCTAGAACAGCATGAAGGAATCTGAGTCAAGTAGCCAATAATCTAGTTAAGTTCTTACTCTCTGGGCAAAGATGGTAAACTCTTGATGACCTGTGCAAAAGTACTGCCTCAGGTATCAGCCTTGGGGAATGCTAAAATTCAACAATGGTAACATAAAAAAAATTGTTCCACTCTGACTCCCCAAAATGTCAGTACTCACCATACTATGCCAGTGTTGTCTTTTCAGCAGCCTTAAATAATTTCATCTCTGAAAAACTATTTTTTATCTAGACAGCCAGCTCTATTAACCTTTCTGTAAATCACCTCAGTAATGGAAAATAAATTTTTTTCTGACTAGGTTAGTAAACAAGACTACTTCACATACCAGAGACAGCATGCCACTGGATTGTACTGACAAAAATTCCCTGAAGAAATTAAGTGACAGCAACTGGAAATCTGAAAAAAGTACCAAAAAGGCAGTATTATCTATTTGTAATGTTATTAGCACTACCTTATCCTAGATCCTAAAAAACTCACCCAGTAATCTTCATATTTATCTTTTGTTACCAGACAGTGCTACAGAGAAAAAAACCCCAAATAACAGTTTTTTACTCCTCAAGTATCTCAAGACACTTACCCATGTTAAAATTTAAAATATGCCAGGTGTTACCCCTGTTTCTGGGTTTAAGCAAAACATTTTTTGTAGATTCTCTTCTTTTTATCATCTCACTGGTATGTCAGCAGCAAGACACTAAATAATGAACACAAAGTATTTTAGGCATCTCATAAAAGAGCAGAAAGCATTGATGCCTCACAGGATACTATATTTGTCTATGATGCCAGTCAAACCTCTCTGGAAACCTTGTTGATCTCTGTAACATTATGCCCAAAAGTGCAGAGGTGGCTCCAGTGCCTCTTCTCCTTGGAAATTCTGGCCACTTAAAATTAAATATGATTTCAGTTTCCCTACCTGAAGGCATTTTTGCTGCAGTCAGGAACCTATAGTTCATTTCAAAACAGTCACTTCATTGCTAACAACTGCTATCAACTCTTTAAGAAATGGGAATTCATCAATTCCCAAAGTGAAACACAGATAAAACAGTGAATACAGAATGTGAAGCTTCTCTCAAATGTCTTCTGATAATTATCAATAATATTTAAACACATGTTTCAGTGGAAGATACATGAAATATCATACATCTTTGTCATGAAAGGACTTGTGTATTATGCTCTGCATGTCAACTAGTAACTTATTTTAACTTACTCTGTATAGGAGATCAGATAAACCAGACCCTACACTGGCTACACAAAGGAGCTGAACACCAAGTAAAAGCTGACAAAGCCAACAGAAAGCAAACACACCACAGACTGGCATTTTACAAACTATTCTATTTCCCAGTTCTTTCTGCAATGGCTCATCATCTTTATTTTTGTTTGTAAGACCAGAATAAACATTAGCATACCACCAAAAGTATTAGCCTGTGGTTAACCTCTGAAAGGTCTTACCTTATTATTGTTAATTATGCTGTCTGACTTTATGGTATCTTTTGTTCCTTCCTGTCCACAGTGAAACTTTTCCATTTTTGCAGTTATTAGCTAATTTCTCATTTTGCAAAGGAGTTCAGAAGTCTGTAATAAAAGGACTGGAGACAGTTCTTTCTCATAGATTGAACTAGCTGAATTAAACTATGTTGCACTATGAAAATACTGATCTTGTTACAATTGCAACCAATAAACCCTAGGCCACAGCTCCTGAAGATGCTCAATTTGGTTCCAGGGTATTTGGCTTCTTATTTTTTTTTAAAGATGTCAAATTCACTTTGTTTGATCCAAGTTCACAAATTTATGGAGTACTTCAGCGCAGAAGATTTTTTGGTAGCTATGGAACACAGATAATCATGGACTTTTGTAGAGCAGCTGGTGGCTAAGCAAGCAGGGCTGTCCTCGAGAGCTGTGCAATGAAGAGTTCCTTTTCCTTTCATAAAACTTCAAGAGAAAAGAGAATTGCCAGATGTATTACTTCTATGGCCTTGACACAGTCAGAAAAGCCTAATGAATAAATGATACAGTAAATAAACAGTGAGACAATAATCAATAGCGAGTGATTTAATTGGAAGAAATTACTTGATGAAGTTATAATGACAGTGCAATTCTTTCTGCAGCTCATCTAATTTATTATCAAAGAAGTCTTCTTTATCCACCACAAACAGCTTTATTTGCTCCAGACAGACAACAATTCACCACGTTCCTTTTAACAGAGTCTTCCTTTCATAGCAAGATGTGAAGAGAGGGGAAGAAATAAAAGATTAATTTAGCTAACATTAGGAAACTCTCCACAAATTCTGTATTCCAAACAGTGCTCCCATTAGGTGTGCTCTGTCATCTAGTACCCTGTTTACATACCCTTGGCGTCCAGTGCCAGGTATTTTTCATAGATGGTGTTAAGAACACACATATAAAACCCACCCTCTAAAGGAAGTTCCCTTCTAATTCAGGAAAATAATCTCTGAAAAGCACAAGAATATAAATCTCCTTCCTAAACTCTGCTTATTTCTTTTCCCAAAGTTAACAGCACTGTCACCAAGGATGCCACTCACCCCAAACTTTGCCCCCATTCTGAAGCACAGAGACATAATGCTGTAAAGATGCCACATCCTTAATATCTTGTAAGAACACCACCACCAAAGTAGATAAAGTAGAATTCATGCTGCAGCATCCTCTCCTCAGAATGATTCTTCCATGTACAAACCTGTAAAAATATGGCTGGTATTCTTTTCCAGCTGAAATGTAATGGATTAGACCCACTCCTGAGTTAATTCTCCATCTGAGTTTTACTCTAGCGAAGAGGTGAATCAGCAGAACTTGAAAGGCCTAACCAGAATACATCCAGAAATGCAACTTCTGATTCAAACATGGTACACTCCTTCCTACACACAGAATGAATTCTTAAAAATTAAAATTTGATAAATTTTGTGTCTCATAAAAAAGGGCAATAGTCACTTGCAGTGATCAAAGAAAAATCAATATTTTCCACTATAACTTGAGTCCAGAGGTAAATTTCAGCATTTGATTCAATGTGAAGAAAAATAATTTATTGCCAATTTAAATAGATTAAATCAGTGAGAAACAAATGCAAATTAAAACAGCACCTTCCCTTCATGCTTCCCTCTTTCCTCAGACTCAGCTTCACACTTTCAACCCCCAACTTCTCTGCCTCCCCCTGGCCAAAGCAGCCCAGGGCAAAGTGGAACAAAGGGGTTGCAGTCAGTCTGTAACAGCTCCTTTCTGCAGCTCCATCCTCACACCTTTTGCTCCATCATGGGTGCTCTCCACAGGCTGAAGTCCTTCAGCATAAGCCCACTCTGGCATGGCTCCTCTCCATGGACTGCAGTTCCTCCAGAAAAATCTCCACCTGCTCTGGCACGTGATCCTCCATGGTCAGCAGGGAAACACCCACTCCAGCACCTGAAGCAATTCCTCCCTCTCCTTCTCTGACCTTGATGTTCAGAGGACTGTTTTTCTCACCTTCTTCCTCACTCCTCTCTGCCACGCAGCATTTTGCCCTTTCTTAAACTTTCACAGAGGTGCCAGCAGCTTCACCAGTGTGCTCAGCTGTGTCCTGTGGTGGGTCCACTGCAGAGCTGTTTGGAACCAGCTGTGTTCTGCACAGGGTCACCCACACTGGGGCCCCTGCACCCAAACAGAGAAGCACAAACTACAAGTTGGAGATGAAGAACTTCCTGACCCTCTCCTGTGCCCTCTTTCAAGCTGTGCTCAAAGAGTCGTCTGTGGGGGCACAATGAGCCAGACCCACAGACTGATCTGGATTCAAACCAATGTAAGGGGGAGAAGGGCACTTCTTTGTACTGATAATGTGCTGGTACACACAGTGCAAGACAGCTCTGCAGTTGTGCTGGCCTGTTGTGCAGATGCAGGAGCAGAACCTGGGGCAGGTGCTTTCTGTGAGAACTTATGGAGTGATGGGGGCAGTGGAGCTCATCCAGTATCTCCCCCTCCTTAAGCAAAACATAATGGCATCTTACATTTTAGTCATGTAAGGAATCTACCCCCAGCACAGTAAGGCAGAGAGGAAATTTATCCCCAAACATGGGAAACCAAGGATAGAACAGTTTTTTTAAAATGATAAACTTTTTTCTATACTGCTCTGGATAGGACAAAGTAGCAATAGGAGAAAGGTAAAAAAGTGGAAGATGAGAACATGTAAAAAAATTCCCCCACTCCCAAAAAGTGCTGAGTTCAGTGGTAGGAAACAAAAATAACCCAACATGGCTAGGCCAGCAAGAGGTAATTTTACAGTTTGTATGATGTACACAGTTAGACATGCACTAGCACCTGGCATGAAAAACCTGAACACCCACCAAATTAGAAGACATTGATTTAAAACTGGTAAAGCCCTCTTTCCACACATCATCTGTTCTCAGTAGAAGTAAGAAGGTCAAGAAGGTTCCCACTTTCTCCATCTCCTTCCATGTACAAAACACCTCAGGTGTGGCAACAGCTTTGTCAACAGTCAAGAACATGGAGCTGTCAGACCAGTTTGCATTCAGAAGATATGTGGTGCACTGAAGATAAAAGCAAACATACATGATTACTCTTCTAGCTTCTATTAGATGTGAGCTCAGAGAATAGATAAGAACAAAAATCAATGACAAAAAAGTTGTATATTAAAAAAAAACCTTTACCATCTACAGCAAGCCATTTCAGCCAGATGAAATTGCAATCTTCAGCTGTAACTTTGAGAGCTTTCTACCTCCTGCAAGCAGCTTTTTGCAAACTTCCCTTCCTCTTCTGTTCTCTGCTCTCTTGACAGTTATCTGGAGTACTCTCAAATAAGTGATCCTGAGAAAACATAAAAAAAATAGTGAACTAAGAGATAAAAGTAGAAGCCAAGAAGGAAACACCTGCACACTTCAGAAAAGTGTCATCTGTAATAAACATAATTAATTTCCAATTTTCTCTCCCATTTAATTTTAGCTTTAGGAGAAATAGCTGTGAGAAAAAGTTAAATTTATGTAATTTAACAGCAACCTGACGCAGCAAAACTGAACTTAGATCTAGGAGAGATTTTTAGGCCAAACTTGTGATTAATTTGCAGAAGCACTGTTAAACTCTAAGTTGGGGGTGGGGAGAAACTGAGATTAGTTTTCCTCCCACTGCTGACCATATTTCTCAAGATGTTTAGGAAAATGGATTGCCTAAGGGCTGTACTATATAAAGAGCACAAATACCTACTTTTACCCTTTTATTCTTCAGTTGCTTATTCCTCCTATCAGCTCCCATTCCTAAATTACAGCATGCTGAGGGCGACTGTCCTAGGTGTTGCCAACTCATTCTGTGTACATTGTCCACCAAGTTTTCCTATACAGAGACCTTTAGCTTCCCTTAAGCTGGAAAGCAGAATTCCATGAGCCATCCTTCAGAAGATTAATATGAGCACCTTTGCATCAGGTAGAAATACAAGTGCAGCTGTTCTTCCATGCTGGAAGGTTTGTCTTTTGCCTAACAAGTACTGCAGAACACAGGGGAAGTACACAGCCTCAGAATTTGTCCAGAGCTCAGACTAAGATCAAATTCAAAACTGAATGCTCTCAATTTGTGAGACTTGACCATTTTTGACACCATCGGTTTCACTAAATCAGTGCATTGCCACATCTAAAACTGATGTGACACGGATGTAATTAAACAAACTATGGTTTGCAGATATTGTTACTGACATGCTGTCAAGTGACCAGATAGGTAATGCAAACAAAAAAGTCCTCTCATGAGCTGGGAGAGGTCCTAAGTGTGGATTCTGGTGCCATGCCTGTTTCCCATTCCACCCATTCTGTTGTGCGAGTTTCATTCGGTAACTGCTGATCTTTTGCTGAAGACACTGAACACAGTGATTTACAGCACAGAGGGAAGATTACCTACAGAGGAAGAAAAGTGCCAAGACCTTTCAGGCTCTGAACATGGTGGTTTTGAGATGCAGTTTGGATTGCTTCCTGTTCTGGATAAAAAGAAAAAAAAAAGAAAAGGCTCAGGTTATTTTAGGTTATTACAGGGCTAAAAGTATACAACATTATTCATTTTAAGATAAAAGCTTACTCTGTAAAAAATATACATCTGAAAGGACTTTGGACAAAAGCTCTCCACTGTTTCTTCATAAAAAAAGCTTTCATTTACTTTAAGAAAATGTACACAAACTATAACAAGATCAAGAGGTGCCACTGGCCTACAGTTTCAGTATGACATGCAAAGATGGCAATGCACAGATGAGTATTCATTAACATTTTCATAGATTCATAAAAACATTGAGATGTGTCCAAATGCTGGGCATTTTCTCAAGCAGATCAGAGGGACACAGTAATATAAATAACTCTGAAAAGGAAGATTTACTTTTATTCTCTATTGAAAAATCCTGTTCTTCCCACCAAAGAATGTGGGTCACATAAAAATCACGTCACCAACCTTTAATCTCCCCTGTTCCATTCCTGCAGGTCCTCTCATAAAGTTTCACACACCTTCTTTATGCTCTCCATGCCCCTTGCAGGCTTGTAGAACTGAGTGGGCAAGCAGAAAGAACAGCTATGTCAACACACAAAGACAAATCATTGTTTCTGAAGGGTGCATTCAGGACTGGCACAGAGAATGTTAGTCTGGCACGAGGACACTGGGACTGAACTTCTCTCTTTCTTACTGATCTGCCAACACACACCTCTGTTCCTGGCTCTTCTACTGGCACTTGACTGCCTCAGCTAATTACATTTTGAATAGTGTCTAGAGACAAAGACTGTTCTACAAAGAGCAGAAGCAAGTCTGTGATCTTTCCTAGAGCCACTAGCTATCAACATTTCAACAAAGGATAGAGCTAAAATTTGAACAGTATTTTAGTGGTAGTTTATGCTTTATTGACACCGTCCTGCTATAGAAATCCAGGTACATTAGAAAAATGTCCAAATGGCAGATCCAATAGTTTTTGCTCTCTAGTTCCTTCATAGCGAGGCCCCAGAAAACAACTCTTATGAAAGCAGTATACGACAAACAGCTTTTCATCCTCTGATGAGCCTTATCAATCCCTATTAAAAAAAGATCAGGAAGAGCAAGAAATTTAATTTGCTTAGAACAGCATGGTCTTGTTTAAACAGGCAGAATGCCATTAACAGAAGCCAGTACATGCCAAATGACCAACCGAGCTGTGCTGCAGAGAGCTAAGGATGGTTGTAGTAAAAACATGAATTCCAATTATCCACATTAAAAGATGTGATTACATGTGCCCTAAAATACCTGTATCATTTAACCACAGCTAAGTGTAATTAAAACTGTATTAAAGAACTATATGCAAACAATTATAGTTGTCTCCAGTTTTTTTAAGATACATAAAATCCTGTATGCATACCTAATTCAAAACTACTAAGTGTCCAAAGGTAACTTCCATAAAGAGGCTATCATATACATTTTTTTTGCAAGGTTCTTCTATCTAACAGAGGCTAACAGACTACTGATGAGAATTACTCCCACAGCTCTTATTTTTCTGTCCAGGGAAGACTCCTTAGGACAAGGACACTCAGTATTTGTCCTCAGCAAGATTTGCATGCTTTTAAAGCCCCTTCTGTACAAGAACAGGATGGGGTTCTACATGACAAACTCACAGTAATACTTTGTATGACACAGCAGTACTATTTATGATTACTCCTTGGAAGACTCTCTAGAAAACATGTCAAACGCCTCCAAAAAATAACCATGTCATTTGTCGTGTGCATTAGAAATGGAATGAGATACTGGGATGTAAAAGCTTACACTGGAAAAAACCCAAATGCACGCACATACACTCCTGTCATGTGACGAGCTTTTTGCTTTCCCCTCCTTCTCCCCACAAACCATACCTCAGTTGCTGCTGTTGGATAGACCAGCTGGATAGCTTCTGACCTAAAAAATCAACACAGTCTGTTTTACACAAGGTTTGTTTCGTTCATTAATGAGGTGCACTGTTGCCGGGGGAAGATAATTGTTACTGATGGCATAGGCTCTGAAGTTTATTCCTACAAAAGCTTTGCTCAGAAGGGCAGGGCACATCAAAGACAATTTTCTCATCAAAGATCCACAAACAGCAGTAACTTTTCACAGCACCATCCTCATTCATAACACACTTTCTATCCCTAATGGAACAGATTCTTTCTGCCTAAATATCTGAGAACATATTTGCTTGAATAGGCTTAAGGGAGAGAAAATTGTAAGTTTCCCAAGAGACAGGCAAGTTAATAGGCTGCTACTGTCCACAGCCAGGATCAGGAATTCAAGTGGTATGAAAGAGGCCAGACCTAACAGCTGGCAGAAACCATCCTGTCCTCCTTGTTTTGTCAAATCTTTTCAAATCAAAGTTGCTGTAAATGCAACAGATGTCCTGTGAAATGTGGCTCCCTGATATTCATCCAGGTAATGATGATAACACCCAAAGCAAGCAAGAAAAAACTTTAATGCAATTAAATGGAACATATGGAGTTAGGATCCTGGGGAAACAGGACAGGGGGTAAATCTCACCACTATTTACTTGTGCAGTGAACTCAGCAGCTGCTTCAACAGTCCAAGGGTGAAACATTGAGATTTAGAGGGCGTGAGGGCATGGGGTTTCTGTGGAAGCCTTAATATGTGTGAAGAAAAGAGACATTTGGGTGGATACTGAGTATGCTTGAAGTAGACAAAGCTGCAGTCAGATGGATGAGGAGAGCAGCAAGTTAATTCATTTGGGAAGAAAAGCTTTATATTCCTTGGCAACATGTGAAGAAAAAAATCTGTGGTCCTGGGTTAAAGTTCCAAGAGGATTTCCTTCTTCATATTAGAAGCTTAAGAATGGGCATCTCAGGCTATGGGAAGTAATTTATCTGCCTCTGGTACTCAGCAAAATTGAAGCAGCTTTGTTGGTTTTGAGGGCAGGGCAGGTTTTCCCTTTTCTTTCATACCTTTAAATTCCTACCATGAACTCACACTATGCACTACTGGCATATATATAGACTATGGATAGACTCAGGAGCTGCACTGACCCTTTGTGAAGGGTTCTCAACCCCAGAACTCCCCAGCACAGTTCCTGTCAGCCCTCCCCGCAGGGCTCTTGCTTTTCACACACCTTCATGAACTTCTTCCACCTGGTCTCTCCAGAGCTGTCCCACTTCTCTATCATCCCCTAAATCCACTGCCCTGAAGCAGCATTTCCATTTCTCCCCATGAGCCCCCATAACCACAACACAGACCATTACTTCAAAAGTAGTTTACATGTACACAGAAATATTATATATTAAGTTACTATATTAAAAAAATACACATACATAGAGACATTTGTGTCTCTAAATTTTGTACAAACTGCAACAATCTTTATATCACCAAAAGGACTCATTAACACTACTGGTTCCATCCAAGAGGCTCCAGCCTTGAATGAGAGCTCTGGATGTGTGCTTTTTTACACCTTCTCTACGTTTTACTAAAAGGTTCTTTTTGCATGCGCATACAGAACACAGCCCTACTTGTAAAGCAACCAACCACTCTTACCGGCAACCAATGAGGATAACTGGAGAATAATTTGTTCATTTGTTCATTTACAGACCTCCAGGATTTCTATGTTTGCAAAACAAATGCTTGAACATAACAACCACATGGAAACAAAGTAAGCATCAGAAAAGCATCTACAATTCCAACACAAAGTAATAACCAACTACTTTGCATCAAGCTACATAGTTTCCTCTGAAAATGAGCCTTGTGTATTCTATTAAAACAAATTTAACTGCACTGAAAGTGGTAAAGTTTACTTCTGATTTTTTTCATATACATAACAGTCTTCTCTGTAAAATTTAAGTGGCCATTAGTGAAAAAAGGTATAAAGTTGAATATAGAGACTGGATATGTGTGATGAGTTCGTGTTCCTCCATTAGCAACATGCACAAAGCAAATGTAAACATACTCTTCTGAAAAGGTTACATTAAATTAAAAAACAACACAGTAATAACCTGAAATATGTATTTGAAAGACAAAGAACAGAAATTCTGTGAAAATGAAGAACACTGAAGGCAGAAGTGTGAGTATCGGTGGAAGAAGCATTTAAAATAAATTTTTCGATGAACAGAATTGCAAGTCTAATCCCTGACTTTTAAAAACAACTCATTCTTTACTGCTTCTTTAAATTTCTTCCAACTTTTTGTTCTATTGTTTTCACGGTACCATGCAAATCAGGCTAGAATTAATGTCACAGCCTGGAATCCAAGATGGACTAAAAGAGTATTTCCTCCAGCTGTGAGTACTAAGCCAAAAATAGAAGTCATGTCAGAAATACTGTTCAGCAAAGGATGAGACTGTAGCTTATGGTGAAAAAAACAGAGACTGTTAAGGAGCAGAACTTTTAATGAGGGAATTAAGCAAGAACTGATGGAAATGGAACTTCTCTTTCCTTAAGCTTTTACTCTAACCATAAACACATTGTCTGCTTTGAAGAGAACTAAACCTGAAATAACCTCTTGTTGGTAATCTTTAGCTGTAATTTATTCTTTTGAGAATAAGCATTCTAAAAAATGAGGAAAAATTCTAAAAAAAGGAGCAACATAGCGAAAGATAACATGGTTGGGAATGCACTAGTTTAAACTCTAAAAAACCCCTAAAGGTGATGGACTCATTGGATACAGCAGCATGAAAGGAAGGACCCATTCTGGTATGCAGTTCGTGAGTGGGAAAAGAGACAGTGGCTGCTGCCTGAGTGCTCCAGAACTATGACTGCAGCAAAGAACAGGCATTTTGGCGAAATTTTCACAATTAACACCAACCAACCAACCCCAAACCAATCAAACAGAAAACCCCACAAAACCTCAGGGGCACCCTGTGGAATTCCCCTTAGCCAGAAAGGAGTAAGGCATACCACAAGACAACTCAATATAGAAACGAAAAAGAGACTCCAAAAAAATGGAGACTTATGCACATGCATGATACAATACTGGCTCTTATTTAATGACAGCATGATCCTGTTGAAAAATTCTAATGGGAGCTACCCATAAACATTAGCTTTAAGCAAATAGCATTCACAATGTTAGTTAACCTCACAGAAGTTAATACATGTTAAGACTGAGATACAGCACCTAACAGATGCTGCACATAAAGGCATTTGGAACACGAGTTCAATGTTAGACTTTTGAAAGTTTTAGCTTTAAACACTCCAAAGAAATAATTTGAAATGGCCACTATTGAGATGATGTTTGTGAATACTTGAATTTCAGAAATATAACAATTTAAAAATGTAAATATTTTGGTTCATATAATATTTGCAACACTTTCTACTCTACATAAACAAACATAATTTTGCTGGCTTTTCTTTGCTTGTTTGTTTTCAAGTCAGAAAAAGACAAAAGTCCCCAGATTGCATTCTTCTGCAGCATGCACAAAAAATCCCCTTAAATTTATGCTCAAGCTCTCAACTACGTAGTGGGAACTAATAACATAACTGTCCTATTGCTGTATACAAATACTCTGAATGTTGCTCTATGAATTCATTATCTGAAGCAAACAATATAATTATTTAATTATATTATATCAATATTTACGTTGGCATCAGTTTCATTTCATTTATGCCTTTAAATTGATTCTTTTTCTTAAAAAACCATGTCTGTCAGATTACACAACTCAGTGCTTGTCACTTATTATGGCTTTGACTTAAATATTGCTGAAAGATAATTTTTTATCACATTCAATTTTCTAAAGATTCCTGCTAATCATTTTAATGATATAGAGCACTTCAGTTTTAGATGTCAGTGTTCAAAAAGATGAGTTTGTTATCTGAACATTATCGTGACAGCACACTTGGACATATTCTTTGGATTTATATTACTTGTTTTGTTTCCTTGGGCTTTTTTGTTAGGAACGTATCCATAAGCCCTACAACACAAACAGCAGCAGGTTAAATCACATTTATCTGAGCTGATAGCTCTAAGTGCATAAAGCAAAAGGTAGATAAGCTCAAATGGCAGCATCAATAATTTTCCATGAAACAAGACTCCATGAAACAAGCATTTAGTTGTTTCGACCAACTGCTAACACAGTACCACTGCAAAGGAAGGCTGCATGCAGCAATGAACCTCATTATAAAGCCAGAACACAAGTTCAAAGATGTCAAAGTCAAAAACATTCAGCATTACAATTCACACCCTTTCCTTCATCATTCAACCTTGCATTCACCTGGCAACCTCACCTTTCTCCTCTCCTTGATCTTCACACCATTAACATTATGATCAGGTCAGTTGCATTTTCTTAACATCCTTGTTCTTTATCACTTTGAAGTTTAGCATCCTGGACCTTTGTTTTGTCACAAAACCATTGCTGTACTGATCCACTTTGCTATTGGATTCTGCAATCTTGGAGCTGACAGAATCAAGGTCTCTGTAGTGCAGTAACAGTCAAGAGTCTCAAGGAGAAAGAACAAATCCAACATTGTGACCCACATTCTAAAGCTAAGGAACTAAATTGTGGAAGACCTTCAGAAACATTGACTAAAATGGGCCATTTGGATAGCATCCAAATTACTCAAAACTTGAAACATAAGAGAGGGGTGTTCCACAGGGCAACTGAACAACCTGGAATTGGCAGCAGTCACATCAGTCAAATCAAAACAGCTTTCTGTCAGAACTACTCTAAAATATGCTTAGTCTGAATGTCATAATAGAATTTAAAAAGAATGGCAGTACTTTGAGAGCACTGGCCTTTACTTCCAAGACATCTAGAGTTCTCCCATTTCAAAAATCCTTCCAGGCTTCACAGGTGAAGGTGAGGAACTATGGTGAGCAAGTATGGCAGTCTCTGACTTTATCTGGCTCCACAGACACTGCTTTTTCTCTTGGCTCTTGTTTAACTTGGCTCATGCAGGTAACACCCTCTGTATTTTCTTCAGCTTAAAAACAAAAATCAAACACTGAAGTTCAAACTCCACGGACAATGCTTCAGCACCAATAACTATGCATTTAAAAGAAAAAACAGATAACAGATAATAGGTAAGGCATGCATGAAGTTAACTGCTGTTTAGCTTGACAGCCAGTTACATCACCTACTGTGCTCTAAGACATTGCAAGTTGACATGAATTTACTGTAGGTTTTTCTGACCTGCAAAAGTCATTGGTACATATGGATATAATTATTGTTATGTCATTATGAAGGTGCAGCTATTATCTAGCACATCTTTACTTAGATGTTACTGTAGAACTATTCAAAAGTCATCTTTTTAAAAGTCAGAGATGACAAGAAAAGATAATGTAGGAATAATAAATCATTGCACAATTAATGTTTCAGGCTCTGTGTAGCCAAAAGACCAGGTTGCACTCATCTATGTATAGTCCATATCTAATAGGATTTCTTCACTAAAAATTGAAAATCAATCCATGAGAATGCAACTTTCCATTTTTTGGTGATTTTTGTTTATTTTTTTAATACAGTAAAACCTAAGTAGAATCAGCTGAAAGAACTCTATGCTAGAGTTCCCCATTATCAACATTTCTCTCAAGACACACTGAACAAAATCCACTGTATTTTCTGTATTTACATTTTACTTAGAAAACTGCAACTTACTAAGTGCTGGATGGTTGTCCACAATCTGAACTGGAACGGCCTGTACATCTTCCAGGAGAATCTGATGGACTCCTTCCAGGCTTCTGGAGTCATCTACAGTTGGTCCCAGCTGGCCCATGTGGACCAGACTCTGCTCAGAGACAGGTGGAGCCCCAAAAGCAGAGGCAGCAGCACCTGCCTGCAGACTATGTCCCTGCCCGAGTGTTACAGAGTGGCTGGGGAGGGCACTCCCTAGGGAATCCAGCAGACTTGCAGGGCTGGGAGGTGAATGGTTACGGACAGCTATCAGGGCTGTGGATCCATTTGGGGAGGTAAATGGTGACTGCAGCTGTAATCCCTGTGAAAGAGAAGGCACAAGTACTAACAGCAGTATTTGCTGCAGAAGGAGCCTGCATTTAACAGCACGTGTTTTGTAATGTTGGAAGTGGATAGCTTCCAACTTCCTACACACAATCTCTTTTGAACAGTCAATCCCAGCAACCCTAGGCTCAAGATGTATTTGAAAACAATTAGGACAACTGTATCCAACAGCATCCAGATGACTGCTTGTGACCATAAAGCTCTAATTCTGGATTCAGGCTCAGTTTCAAATCATTCCCCAATACTGCACATTCCCGCAAGAAGTGGGTAATCTAAGCTAAGCATACTGATTTAAAAAAAAAAAGTGTGAGGTAAACCCAGGCTGTCTTCAGAGAGGGAAACAGCAAGTAGAACAGCATCTTAGTGCAGACTGTATTTCTAGGGAAAAGATCATGCATTTCATTGGGCCTCAGGAAGTATGAAGGCAGCTTTTGAAAGTAGTTAGAAGGAAAGCTAAGACAGCCAGCTCTGAAGAGAAATGAGCTTTAGAAGAAGTTCTTTTAGCGTGACATTCTGATCTCCACTCTTCAGCCTTTCAACCTGGAAGTTTACAGACCTGAGCTAGGAGCAGTTTTAGGACTTCAACATATTTTCTTAAGAGGCTGGAGAAGGATTTAAAAGGAATAAATAAGACTGACTTATCTCCCCTCAGTTTTGCAGCATTTGCATTACAAAATTACTGGACCACATGGAAAATGAATAGGCACTTGCTTGAGGCAGAAACCTACTACCTCATCTTCTTGGTTTTGCCTTCACAGGAGACCCTAAGTTCAAAGTGTCAGAAGCTGGCAGTGGGATCCCCTGCACCACAGCTACATGTGACATGCATGAGCTGACAGCTCCATGTTACCTAGAGAGTGTCTGGGATTAGCTGAGAGGGAACTTGCTGTTCTTAGCTCGCCTTCAGCACTTCCAGCACAGCGTTCTGTAAACAACTTGACTGTACCTGAAGTATCTTGGGCTGAAGTGAAGAGAGTGAAGACAACAGCTGAGCTGTTTCTGGTAGCAAGGGCTCCCTGCTCTGGTTGGGTTCTACTTTGGTGATGGCTGACTCCCCTCCTGAGTTCCCTACAGTGCCAAAGAGACGAAGTAGACTGTTAGGCCAAATTTCTTCTGCCTGTTTAATAAAAGCCTCCCTGCAAATCAAAAAAGCCCCTTCAATCTCAATACAGATATACAGAAGATACATATATAGATAGATATATATATATATACATGTATATGCATGTGTGCTGTTCTCTTTGCAGAACCTGGATGCTAAAGAAAAAAGATTGGGTATGAGAAAGAGACAATACTGTAGGAAGATTGCATATATCTACACAGTGCTAAAACCAGAAGCACCAATAAATCTGTTTTTGAGAGCAAAGTAATGGCACCCTACACTGTGCTTTGAATCTGTAGTTATAACATAGCATAGTTTTGCTAGCAAAGTAGCAAACAAGTAATTTGACAATATCTACACCTGAGTAAGGACTCAATAACAGGTAGGTATCAAAAAGAAAGGGTTGTTGTCTTCCAAAATAACAATCTACACAGGAAATATTCTGTCTCATCACCCCCTTCCAGTCTTTGTGAAATTAGCATAACTTCCATACAATACCATCAAAAGTCCATTTATCTGGAGACCTTTCAGCCTACAGATTACATCATATCCTCAAAATTCTTACTTAATGCAAGAGTGATGGACTTCATTTCCTGAAGGCTTATAAAAACTGAGACTCACTTGCAGCAATTTCTGCTTGAAAACTTCTCAAGGGATCATTTAATTTCCTGTTTCAGCCACCCAGAACATTTTGGTTAAGATTTATGCAGACACAAGTATACACTTGTGGGTCAGCCTCTTATTCTGCAGTTTCACTGTTATAACTGTAAAAGCAGAGCTTGCCCTGGGAATGCAGATTAGTCTGGTGAATGGAAAAAAACCTGACAATGGTCAATTGCAAAATGCTTTCTTATCAGAAAATCACAGAAAAATTTTCCAGGAATCTGAGGGGAGACACATTTTTCAACATACATACTGATCTGCAAACTCTTAATTCTTTATCATAACTGACCACAAGATACACTCTGTAAATCTCCTTGAACACAACTGCTTGAAATATTCAGTCTCTTTTTAATAGCCATATGCATATGTGAATGTCCACATGCAGGAAGAGATAGCAGTCCTTTCCTTAGGTTGTATTCTACAGCAACATGCCCAGGAATAAAGCTAATAGTTCAACTCCTAATCTACCCACTACAGAAAAAGTTGTATCTGATGGAGATATAGAGTTCTACACAACAAGAAGTTCTGTTATTGCTTGATTTCTTAAAACTAAAGCTGTCCTCATGTGGCTACATGTGAAATTAAAAAAAAAAAGTATACAAGGAAGAGTCATAAAAGTCAGCACTGTTTTCCCTTGCTACTACTTCACAAACATTAATAAGAGCTCATTTTTAGAAAGTCAGGCTTCTTTTTATGCTTAGACCTGTAATACAATTACAAGAATGTGTTTGAAATGTGTACAAACACATACCCACACATATAAGGGGAGACATGTTGCAATTAGAGTCTCTGCTTATATTCACTGAGTTGGTGCACATGTGCAGAAAATGAATCAAATCCAATTCTCTGACTTCCTGTAAAATACAGTAGGTCACTGCATGGATGTTTACACATTAGATAGGCTACTTTGCCTTAGAAAATGATCTGTGTAAAATAAAGAAACCAAGAACTGGTGTCTTCCCGAACCTTCTCCAGCACTCAGTTCATACCAAAAGCCATCCCTGCTGAGCTCTGTCACAGCTGCTGAGCACACAGCTATTCTGTGTTTCTCCACAAAAGCACAGTAATGGCAATACTAACACAGGCATGCAAGCTTAAGGCCAGTAAGTCTGCTCAAAATGCAAATTTCTTTTTTCCTAAAAATAAAGACTTCCTTAAAAAAGAAGGACACTGATCAATCTGACAGTGAATTCAATTAGACAAGCTGAGTCTAATTGAATTCTCTCTAGAGAGGTGTTCTTAGCATCTTCCAAGATAAAAATGTTCTTTCAACACAACCATCCCATTAAATTTTTCAGTTGCTGGAGGATGCTAAATAAAAGCCAAATTTATAATTTTAATACTTCTGCCAACAACACCATGACTACACATTCTTCCACACATGCGGTCAAATAGTTTAAAAAGTAACCTAAAATAGTTATAGCAAAATAATCCTTAAGTTCATCTGAGGGACAGAACATGACGGCAACCTCTTTGGAACCAAACTGAACTTCTGTGGCGTGGCTAATAAAACACATTTGAAGAGAGCTGGGTTATCCATACAGTCCTACCATCTGAAGGTGGGGAGGCAAACGTAACAGTCACTGTTTCTGTGAGGACATTCCCACTGTCTGTGGTCCATTGCAGCTGAAAGGAAAAATATCTCAGTACTCAGAAAGGGTACAAGGAACAACATTTAAGAGTTACTGAGCATTCAAAACTATTGACTTCAAGTTTACTTCACTTGCTATAAAGTGCATTTATTAATATTCAAAATATCATGCAAGCCCTAATCTAGACTGCACCTGAGACACACTTCACCTCCATTTTTTCAGACATGGAAAAGTGGTAGTAACTTCTTCAAAAAACAGACAATGACAAAGCCATGAATCAAACTGGTTACATGCCAATTTTGCTGCACCGCATGGCTTCCAGTTCATGGTCATTATGAAGTGCTAGTATTGAATAACTTGTCAATCACCTAACAGCAATCTAATGCTGATGAGATAAATACTGAAGAAGGTCAGAAGGTTTTATTCACATTTTATCCAACCTTGCTCTGCCAGAGATTCCACTGAAAATATTGCTGCTAGAAATATAAAGCTATAGAGAATTTTGGATGCAATACAGCTAAATGGTAAAAATTAAAAACTAGACTTCCAGTATAACTCCAAAAATCCCAAAGATCCACAATGGCTAACATACCGTTGCTGGGATACTTTCTGAATTATACACCATCTCTCCATTCCTTAGGGACTTCTGTACTTCGTGAATATGGTTCTTGATGTCATTCACAGTAGGGAAGAAGGACAGATTATGTCTTTCTGGTACTTCATCAGGCGTGAATAATTCTCTTTCCACATATTTTCTGCCACATGTTAAAGGACATTCAAATATGCATATTTAAATATATTGTGCTATTTCCCTCTGTTAGAGACACAGCTACCTTCTCCCTCCCCTTGTTGTAATGACAAGACAAAAGCAAGTTAAATGATCTTCTGAGCCAGTTCCTTGTGCATCTGCTACAGAGTTTGAAATCTAAAATCCCCATTTATGTAAGTAATTTTAAGCAGTACAGCAGCTCTTAGTGGCTACCAACAATGATGTGGAAAGAGAAGACAAAAGCTGGGAAAAAACATCTCATGACATCTGGGGAATATGTTGGGCAGTGTACTAGCACTGCCATTTAGTTGCAGACCAAACTAATCAAATCAAAAGTAGCACTATAGATTGAGAGCTTTCTAGACAGTTCTGTACCTTAGTTGCTTCCTTACTGCATAGACCTGCTCTGTTCCCTGAGACACCAGTTCTCGGATCTTGTCTGCCACTCGAGGATGAAGACGAGAAGGAAGAGTACAGTTCTCATCTCTAACAACTTCCTCCTCCTCCTCAGGAGAAGACACAGAAAAATGTGAGGGTGAAGGAGGGAGGCAGGACGTTTCCATTTCATGATACTGATGGGCTTGTTGAGTGGGTAACTGTACATACCACCTAGCAAGAAGGAAAGAGTTTATACACACAATTCTCAAGCAAAGGCAAAAAATTCAGTGTCTTAGGGGAACAGTGACAACCACAAATAACCTAGTTAGAGCGACATAAGTTTTTACACCCCTGAGCTAGAAGATATTTTTCACAACTCAGGGCCCTCTCACACCTTTCAATGCAAAATAAACTAGCTCAATCCCCCAAATAATACAACTATTTCTATCTGCTTGAAAACACCTACTGAAGTTCCACCACTTGGTGCTTAACACATTGACCAAATTTATACTTCGGAGCCATAGAAACCTTATTGACATTGTGGCATTTTTTACTATTGATATTAATCAAAAGCCTTAATAAGCAACTAAGTAAAAAATAAAGCAAACCAAGTAAAATATTGCTCTTCTTTGCTTCATTTGTGAAAATACAGAAAAAAATGGAAGTTTCACCTGAGGATACCACCAGCATCTATCAAGTTCTTCTTCAGAATGTTGAATGCTTTCTCCTGCTCCATTCTTATGATCTTCTTGTCAATTTTAGGGTCAGTAGGAACCCGGTATTCTGGAAACTTTTGAACTTTTTTAATATAGATCCTTCCAAGGGGGAGGGCAGGGGGAATAAAAAAAAAAAAATCTCCATCAGTACACTTTGTCCTTGGGAGGGGAAAGACAAAAACCCCACCAATTTCATATCAGACATTAGTGCAGAAAAAGTTCAAGCACAGTGAGGCAGCACATGAAGAGGCCTAAAAGAACTGTAAAATTCTTAAGAACACATCAATAGAGATGGATGCAGACAGACACACTTTGTACCCAGAACTGAGCACATATATACCTAGCTGCAACTGCTCAGGTAAACACAGTCTTAGCTCAATAAAAACAAACAAGCACCTAGAAGGATGCTCAGGGATGAGGAGAAAAAACATTAGTGTTGGATAAGGAGAAACTACTCAGTGAACAGGAAGAACTGTAACTCCTCCAGAACACAGGATATGTGCTAAACTAGGATGATTGACTGATTATCAGTGCAACTAAAAGCCTGAAGAAATAAACAACAAATAATGACAAGGTTTTAGGACTAGAAATGGTTGCTAAAGGACATCACAATAACTCATTAATGCTCAGGTAGATAATGATTCCCACTTTTATTTCATATAGTGATGTACTGCAACTTTGCATCCAGGCAATCTATCAAACCTCAGCCTTATTCAGTCAAACAGGACAGCATTTCCTCCTTACCTCTAAATGAGGATCAACCTCAAGTTCTCAAGCAGATGAAGCTCAGAGCTACAGTGAGTATCAGCTACCAGCCCAGAACAGTGCTCTGTCACGGGTCACAGCAAGAGCACTTTCTTAGGATGCTGAGTCACTCTTACAGCTTTACAGATAATTCTTACCTTGCTGGACAAGTGGCTTTGTACAGATGGCCAGAGGTACTTTCCTGTTCACCAGCTTTTTTGGGCTGAAACCCTTTCCTTCTCGGCCCATATTGGCACTCCATTACAATGGCTCTGCTTCCTGGAAACAGAAAGCAATACACTCGATTTATTCAAGCAGTCACTGAATTGATTACAGTAAAATAGTAACTACAGAAGAGATGAGAGTTCTGAAACAGATTTCTGTTTGCGATCAGACTCTTCAGAAGGCACAACACTTACATTTAGCAAGCAAATACAGTGCACATGCTTCTCTCACAGCATGTAAGAATACAGAAGATTTCCTACGCACTTCTCAAGCCTATTACACCTTACAACACTCCTGCAACATATGTGAAGGCAAAATACTAGATTCTGTCCTGGTGAACACCAATAATTTACAAGATAAGAACTCCTGCAAATTACCAAAGGTGCACAATGCTGGTAATAAACATAAAAGAAACAGAACTCGCAAAATACAGAGAAAATTCACAGCTGAAATCAAAGGTGTGCTGGTTTTGGCTGGGCTAGAGTTAACTTTCTTCACAGTAGCCAGGATGAGGCTGTGTTTTGGATTTGCACTGAACAGAGTGCTGATAACTCAGGGGTGTTTAGTCACTGCTGAGCAGGGCTTACACAGAGTCAAGGTCTTCTCTGCCTCTAACCCACCCCACCAGCAAGGAGGCTGAGGGGCACAAGAAACTGGGACAGGACCCAGCTGGAACAGCTGTCTCAAACTGACCAAAGTCACGGAATACGGTATGGAATACACCATATGGCCTCATGTTCAGCATTCAGAGCTGGGGGAAGAAGGAGAAAGGGGGGAACGTTCAAAGTTAAGGTGTCTTCCCAAGTCCCCATTACAGGTGATGGAGCCCTGCTGTCCTGGGGATGGCTGGACACCTGCCTGACAACTGGCAGTTGGGAGTGAATTCCTTACTTTGCTTTGCTTTTGTGCACAGCTTTTCCTTAACCTTTAAACTACCTCAACCCATGAGTTTTCTGACTTTTACCCTTCCAGTCCTCTCCC
The DNA here is from genome assembly GCA_013396655.1 of Campylorhamphus procurvoides. Lineage (NCBI taxonomy): Eukaryota > Metazoa > Chordata > Aves > Passeriformes > Dendrocolaptidae > Campylorhamphus > Campylorhamphus procurvoides. The sequence goes on along the minus strand of WBMV01009146.1, from coordinate 381,729 downwards.
CCATCCCACCAGGGCGAATACGTGACCGGCTCTGTGGTAGTTTCCAGCTGGGGTTAAACCATGACAACAGGTCAGCAGCCATTTCCAGCCCCCTAGCTTAAATCAACACTTCAGACCAGCGTGTCCCACAAATTCTGAACTGCAAGTCAGAGCTATCTTAACTGCTCAATCACACAGCTTCAGTGCAGGGTACCCACACAAAACCAGCTGACCTTGAACAAACACTGCTTTGATCTCAACTTGAGGTAAGTGATTTCTTCCAGTCAGACCTCTAACAAACGGGGTAACAAGCAAAGAATTAAAGTGACCAAGAAAGGAACATCCTCCAAATTTCTTCAACGTCATGTTTAGTTACCTTTTATTTATCAGGCAAGGAGCTGCCTACACCATAAGTGATGTAACCAAAACTTTTTTAAGTATTACAACAGCAACATAATGTGTTTCCATAAGATATCAAATTATTTATTGCCTTAGGACATGACACTAAAAAAAATTATAACTATGTATACAAGCATATCTTGTCTCTTTTTTAACAAAAAAACATTAACAAACATTTTAACATACAAACTTAAAAATTAAATTTCAGGATTGAAAAGACTTCAACAGTTTTAAACTAGTCTTTGCTCATATGAATCTCAAAACCAGTTTGATGGGGCCCTTGTTTTACAAAAGCCTCAGCTATCCAAAATTCTCACTAAAAACAGCAATCAAGAGTTTGATGATTACTGCATGTTTTATACCATGAGGAGCTACTTAGCTTCTCTGTATTTCCCCATAACTGAAGAAGCATGGCAGTAAAGTTATTACAGATTAGTTCCACTCTTGCAGAAAGGATAAATTGCTCAAGACCAATACTTTGTCCTGCACAGTTTAAAATTAAGTTATCTGGGATTTGAACTGCAGTTCAGCAAATCATATTTATAGCCTCTGTTCTACAGGTGGAAATGGTTTTAATGAATGTTTTTCACAGAGGAGTCCTAAACTAAATGTACTGGAAGGTCAACACATCAGAAATAAAAATTGGGGGGTCTGGGCAAAGCAAAAAATATTACAATTTAATAGTCTCCATTAGCCTATATCTTTAAAATAAAAACTGTGTTTTTACTGTGGGACAACTCATTTATCCAGCAGATCTTAGAGGAAACTAAAGATGTTTCATATGCATGTTGGGGAAAAAAGTGTAAGTTGCTTTGACTTTGTTTTCTTTTACTTAACAGTCTAAGGCTGGAGTTTTAAAACAGGTGCTAATACTTTACTTTTTCAGTAATTTTCAGAAAAAAAGGAAGACAAAACCCAAACACATAACCTACATTCCTGCCAATCATTTTCATTATCTAACAATTAAACCCCAATCATTTTATATCTGAATTAACTCTTAGGAATTTCACACATGTACTGTATGAACTAAATATGTAATTATCAACCCATGAAGTCTTCATGCTCGTTTCGAAAAAGAAAATTGGCATGCTGAGGTATGTTGATATTTGTGTATTTGGTTGTTTTTTAAAATTTATTTACTTTTTAAAAGGTTGCAATTTAAATAGTTTACTGACTCCTGTGGAACAAACTCTTCAAAAGATCTCCAAGTTAGGCAAGAATAATTGAGCAAGCTCTTATGTTTATGAGCACTTTCACATCCTCACAGAGCAGATGGGACCTCCACCTAAAGACCTCATCACACAATCCTCCATCAAATAGTACTTAACTGATTTCTAAAGAACAAAAGGAAATAGTCACAACAAAACATAAAAACACCCCAAAAAACATGTTTCCTGCAGTTTCAGGAAACAAGCTTCTTCAGACTGTGTCACAGAAGTGCCCAAACTGCTCTTCTTTTTCATGTTTGTGCCTTGACTTTATCAACACTAAGGAATAACAAAGATCCTTCTTTATGGCCAGCTGGCAGCTAATGTTGAAATTTAGAAAGCAGTTATTAAAACAGAAGTTAGTTACCTGCATTGACAAAGGGGATCCCATCATATGGGACATACTGAGATTTCCACATCAACCGTGTGGCGGGTTTGGCAGGGCTTGGAGACTGGCGTGTGCCCCACACACTTTGTGTTTGCTGCTTGTGGAGCGTTAGAACACTCTCTAATTCTGCCTCGCTCACACAATAGCCGCGGTACGAGTCCCCAATTTTCTGCATGGAAAGGAGGTGAAATAATAGATTATTCACCCAGCTGACTGCTGAACATTACTCAAGCAAACAAAAGCAGTCAGGGACCCTGCAAGTGAGAACACAGGCCCAGATTTCTGGTGTTTCCTGGTTTTTGTCCCACACTAGTACCCTCACAGAGATTTACAGTAGGATCTAACACCAGAGCAGTCCCCAGTGAGGTCAGGCGTTTGCCAGCCACCCAAAACCCTCAGAACACCAGGAGCCCCTGACACTGTTACAGTTACTGCCAACTCTGATTTCCATAGGACAACCTCACTCCTGTGGTTTCCCTGCAATATACAATTCAGTTGCAGTCACTGCCTGCACAAATTTGTCTTAGATGAAGTTTTTCACTTGACTGCCAGAGAGAATCTCTGAACCACTAAAATTGTCTATGCATCTACTGCAACACACACATGCTGCACTGAGCTGGAGCAGAATACACCACTAACTGTCTCACCCACTTAGTCCACTAACTTTGAATGGAATGTCTCACATAATATCCCTCACAGCCTTCAAGGCACTCTTGATTCTCAACATTACACAGAAACATACTACACTAGATTTGCCATGTGCAAACTGATCATGGTTTCAATTAACTCTGCTAAAATCTGGTAACTCCACAAAAACTGCATCTAACTTGACTCAAAGCAGTTAACCAGCTACTCAGTGCCATCACAGCTGGTTCATTGCTGATCTACCACGGCCAGCCAGCCAGCAAGACTACTGGGACAGAGAACTCTCCATCCAAACTCAGAATGCCATGCTTGCTCCTGTTCATATGCAGCTCAGGATCAGGCTGGCCAACGACCTCTAGGTAACATCCAGAGTATCTTGCCAGGTCCGTCTTACAGTGTATCTGTGGGACAAACACACCATGAACGAGTACCAAAGTCTGACGGATCTCTTTTGCCACCTTCAGTGACAGAGCAGCCAGATGTTTAAGTAATACTGACAACAAAAGCAGCAATGGTGTCTCTTCAAGACCATTATTGCACAAATACTTTAGTGACAACTGTGTAAAACCTGTCTCATAGTCAACCAAGAAAAATCAAATGTCTGCGGCTAGCAAGACTAAAACCCAACGAAGAACCAGCAAAGACCTTGTGAATGTACCAGGCCAGTGTGATGTTGCTGTGAGCACAAGGCCAGACACAGAGGGGGGCGTGCACAGGGCAAGTCTCTCTGAGCCATAAGCTGCCGACACCAGTAGCTAACACAGCCTGCACAGGCTGCACTCACACAGCTGTGTGGAGCAAGAGGGGCTGCAATCACTTACTTAGAAGTTATAAATAACATTTCTGTCCAAAACATAGTCTGAAAAATCCAGAAGCAAAGCAGCCTGAGAAGTACCAGAACTATCTTCTTCACAGAAACCTGGGATGTTGCCTTTCCAAGAGGGATTGCAGCACCCCTCCACACAATAAATACTGCATAACCAGCTTTTTTTTTTTTTACATTATCTTACACTTAGCATTGTAAATAGGTCATTGACCTTACTCTGAGGAGATGAGAAGACTGATAAAATTGTTGTGCCAGAAAAGTAGCAAAAACAGTTAAGGTACCGCCTCCTATTCTAGCTTTACTTCTGTACAAGTTATATAATTTTCTCCTTAATTGCTGGTGGGGAGGAGGAGGACAAGAACAAAATCATACAGCACATAAGATCCCTGCCCTCTAGGAGCTTTGCAAGTAGGGGAAAAAAAGGACAAATGAGACCATCTACTTCAGACAAATAAATTAACTTAGCTTTGTATAGCTAATTAATGCAGTTTTTAATTACACTTTATTTCAGTATGCTGATACATATTGGAAATGCATTCTGACCACACCATGGAAAACTAAGTAGGTTATTGAAAAGAGTTGGTTTTAAATTCACTTTTTATTAACAAAATAATTACCTTGAAGTAATCAGATACTCTCCAATCCTTTCACTCTGAGGTTCAAGCCAAAAAAAGGAGCAATTCCTTTCCTCTCCCCTGTACTCAGGAAAGGTACATAAAAGCTTACACTAAAGTGTAACCTGAACTGCAGTTTTCTTGGAGTGAACCAACAGCAGCAGGGTCCCAGAGACATTATGCTGTCTAGGTACAGCAAGTGTAAGCTGAACATCTCAAGGCAGTCAGGGAACTGACACCAAACACAGAGCTCAGTGTGAATTTGGGCAACTGTAGTTTTTACTGCTCTGTGTTTACCTGCAGTACTGTGAAAGGAGTCCCTGCCCTTTGGGGTGCAGTGGCTTCACCTGATGACATCTTCTGTGAAAGTCACACAGACCTCAACACTGTTTAAGTTTGTTTCTATTCTGGCAAACAACCCAAAGGGTGGGATTTTGAGTTGATGTATTTATCAGCACCCCTCCAAATTGGACCTCCAAATTCCAGTAGGACTCTGCAATTCTGTTACTAGTAACAGAACATTTTGCAAGACAGTCATACCTGAAAGACAAATGACACCCCAAAATCCCATTGTCTCTAGTCTGTGTCAGGGAGGATTAATGCATACAGGTAACAGTTCTGCTGAACAGCAGAGGCAGATGTTCGTCCTCAGGACACATTAAATAGACAATATTTCTATTTCCTCTTCTTTAGAAAATGAGAACTCTTCTGTAAACACTGCTGTGAATTTAAACACAGCAGGTGAAATTTCTTGTAACGTACTCAGCTCAGATAGACAAAGCTGATCATAATACAAGTCCTCCTATGAAATGAAACCAATAACAAATCCCTTCAGATAAGCCATATGGATGTTAAGATAGGAAAGTATGTGCGACATAATGATAACAGTCTAGTGAACTTTATCAATTAACTGGCCAACTGAATTAAGAGACTGATTCTATGAAAATGGTATCTCCATCATGGAAGAATTCCTGCTATTAGTTTTCTGATCTCTTCACATTTAAGTAGATGTAAGAGTGGACAGTACCATTTGTATAAAATAAATGATATAAAGAGGAAGAGATGAATATATTTAAAAATTATTTCTAAGTGGATGCAGAAAGAAATTCAGTTTCTGAGCCCCTGCAACTGCAATGGCCTGTTATCAGTGTCCAAGCCAACAGGAAAAAATGCAAGTGGTAGAGATGTCCAAAGAGATGAAGCATCCAGAGTGTATAAGTTTTCCTTACAAGAAGTATTAAGAAAAAGTGAAACAAACATCTATCAGGAATAGTCTGGTAGCAGGAGGAAGGGGTAGTTGATCTCTCAAGAATCTTTCCTTCTCCTCTCCCTTCCTTTTAAGTGCCTTATGATACATTCTAGCTGTTGATAGCATCTAGTCATCAGGACAGTTCTGCAGATATCTAACAATATGCAAATAAAGGAAGAGTTCTGCTTAGGTCAAAAGCAATCACAGGGAATAAAGACAGAGCACTTTTTAACAAAAGAGAAAACAGGCAGAGGTAACCTAACCTGCTGGGACAAAAAATAAATCATGGAGAATATCTAAAATAGAAATATTGACATTAAGGTGCTTTAAGTCTCAGGCTTGACACTGGCCAGTCACATGGATTTTGATTTCTATGTGGACACAAACCCACATGAAGAGTTGCAGAAATCAGCAAAGTTTGCAGTGTAGCTCAAGAGCAAACTCTACCATGGCACACAATGACTCTTCCCAGCACTGTAAGGCACCAGGTTTTCAGCAGCACATTTTTCGCTTCAGGAGCTGTTGATGGTCAGTTATCTTAACATTCTCAAAATAGAATGGGATTCCATAGCATTTCAGGTGTTTAACTGTGTTAGCAGCACCAGTACTTTATACAAGGAAGACCGAACACGACTTCTGCAACTATGAATTATTCCTTTCATGGAATAGGATCACTGTCTTAGATCTAGATAATCAAACACCAAGTCAGAATTCTTTGTGGCCCACCTCACAGTTCCTGAGACGGCATGCCCATGCAGGCGTATTTAGTGGCAAAGGCTGATGAGGGATGAGAAAAGAATCTTCCACTACCCTGAAAAATAAAACATAATAGAAATCTATACAGACATTCAGGGAACCAATAATTTAGTCTAAACTACAGGTAACATCAAATCAGTGTATCATGTATAACTCTAGAGTATATGATCAAACTATGGATGTCGTATCAACATGCCTTAAAAAGCTGGGGTTTGTTTTCTTCATATTCCATTTCATTATTAAAATAATTTACAGTAAATGCAAGTATTTAAAAACCCCTCTGTTTTCTACATTCAAGACCTCCAAACATTCAGTATTCTTACTATTGTTGCTTGACAAAAATAGACAAATCATGGTGAAATAGACTAGCTGATTGTTGATTGTCTTCATAATTTTCTTATGCAGACTGAGGGTAAAATGCTAAAGATTAAAACCGATATCAAACACTTGTTAAATGTTGTACATTTTAATATATTTTAAATTACTGAAAAACAGCTCCAATAACTGTTGTAAGTACATACCTACTTACTTGATTTCTTAAATTCTGGGCCAGAAACGATGCTCACTCAATGTTTGTTATTTCAAAACAAGTGCATCACCTCCTGTCTATAAAAATATGCCTCCTTTCCAGGATTATTTTTCTGAGATTTGCAGTCTGTGTTCACAACATCCATTCACACACTGTCTTCATTTCGTATGTTTCTTGACTACATAGAATTTGTGCTGGAGTGAGATTACTCTGATCTTTTCCACGTCTCAATTTCTAAAGAGCATAAACCAATGCAAAGCCAGCCTGCAGCCTGCAAAGCAAACACCTTCCTTGGGAATTTTTTTGTTGTCACTGTTTTCTGTTGCTGCCATTGCTCTCATTGGTTGGTTTGAGGTTTTGAGGGCTTTTTTTAAAGCAAAAAAGAATTTCAGAATATTCAGGAATTAAAATAGCAGGCAACATTTCACATAGTGAGAATCAAGTGGATACCAAGTTAAAAATACCTAACAACTAATTAACTTTGGAAACTTTGCTATTCAATCTGCCTGTTTCACCAAAATACACTGTTAGCAGCTCTTTCTCATATTTTATCAAAGGACGCTGAGGAAATTATCCAGAGAACAAAGGCTGGGCTCTCACAGTTAATGCCAACTACTGAAACCTCTATCTAAAAAAACAATCTCTACAATCAACTGTTCTTGTGGGATGATGGTTTATATAGGTTTTAGTACACTGATACAAGAAACTTTGCTTTCTCACCAACTTTCCCTGCAGTTTCTTCACAGTGTCACACTCAACTCTCAACTTGCAGTAGTAGCATATATTTAAAGTAATTTCAGTAATTTGTACAGTGTTACTTTAAATGCCCACCTATCTCTCCAGTCAGAATACATCCAACTATCTCTGGAACAGAGGGAACAGAATACAGGTACTTTAATTGCTTTTTCCACTGCTCTGGCACATACAAAAGCTGCCTGAAAACACAGTCAGTTACACATCATTCACCAACACTAAGGGCTCATAACCTCCATTCCATGGTAATTTTGTGATAATCACTGCAAAAACAAAATTGAAGGAAAAAATGCAGCACTAACAGTGAATCCAAGTGATTACTCATTCTTTTAACTCCCAACCTACCTGGTGGTTGTTTTTTTTGATACAGTGAGAGATGCCTGTGGATGTAGAACGTAACTGCTGGCATTGTCTGCTATAGCAGCCACCACCACAGTCTGCAGGTTCCTATCACCACACTTCTCTTCTGAGGCATCTTTACAAAAATAAAACAGTCTCCTGGTTAATAGCTGAACACAGAATGGGGAAACAACAAGCTATGACTAAACTTCATGTTGCGAAAAGCAAGCCTTTTGACGTATGAAAGAAGTTTTATAGACGATAAAGTAGTTGAATAGTTGTGAATCAGTACTCCAACTCCAGACACACATATAAGATAGACTTGATAAGGTTGCTTGTATTAAAGGACTTTGGTAATCACACTACTGCTAACTAATCCTTCCACAACAAAGCAAGTAATCAGAAACAACTGGTAAATTACTCTGCTTTACATTTCCACAAATCTAAATAAGGTTGCACAAGTACTTTGTTCAGCTGCAAATCACATACTAGTTGCTTTTAAAAGAAATAAAAATGAGGTAATGATACTGCTTTGTACTTAGAAAAGAACACTTAAACAAGAAAAACAGGCCTCTTGTAATTGAATCTGACATGCTGTTAGAACAAATGTTTTAGCCCTTTCTGGTAATAGGGAGGAATCCATAAGCCAAAAATTACTGTTAGTTTGAAGCCTGTGTGTACAGTTAAACAAAAACATAACGGAAAACTGTGAAAGCAGACTTTTGATATTTTGGTCTCAACACAAAAACACAAAGTCTCTTTAGATGAGGGATTTTTGCCCTTCAATTATGAAAGCTGCTTTCCCCTGTCCTGAGAGAGAGTGATAAGCTAGTGACAGAGTACAGAGATCACTCCACTAGAAAGCTCTATGAGAAGATTCCTAAGTGTGTGCTCAGGTTAACACCACTGGCTCAAAGCACTGGTTTCTCCAACACAGACGTGCCCTTAAGACACTGCAGGCTACCCTGAAGCCTGTGCCGTTTCCTGCATTACCGCCATGTCCAGACAAGAGAAACTCAAGGGCTGACGGGCCATTCTCCTTTAATCTCCATAGTAAACCACTGACAAGTCTTAACTGTCAGCTAATGATCAAATAACTACAAAGTCTTTTACATTAAAAGTCTCTAGAAAAAACCGAAACCAACCAAACCAAAAAACCACCCAAAAACCCTATAGCACTGTTGCAGAACGTGTATTCACATTCCATAACGCTGAGCCCCACATGGGATGAATAACGGAAATACAAAGATACTATTCAGCATTGCAACATGCTGCTTACAAAGAGTAGCAGCAATTATTTCACCACTAAAGGCTCATGGTCAGCTTTAAAGTAAAGTAATGTAAGACTGTGCCATAACCTAACAGTGGTTTTACCCCTGCAAGAGCTGGAGAGGAAGGGAAGGTTGAGCTTTAGGGTAGGAATAAGCCTTTCAGTGCAAGGTCATGAAATTATATTCCAATTTTAAGTGAAAAGGGCTAGATCATGACTGAAATCCCAAATCTTGTATCCACCCAGAACCAGGATTCTAGTCTTACCTTTGAGCTATTATTCCACAGGAACATATATAGTGCTCAGATTTCGATAATTTTATAGACAGTGAAAAAACCTCCGTGAGTTTAAAAAATGTGACCACCTAGTTCTCAGTCTTACTTTGTGAATGCAAAGTAGTAGACAGCATTTTGTCACCCAGCAAGGCTTGCAGATAAATAATCAAAGCTTTCAGATTTTAGTATGTCCATTTGCTAGAGGAAACCTTAAAATTTGAACTTCCTTTCCCCACATACCTGACACATGACAGTTATCATATTGCAACAAAGTGAAAGCTACATCTCATTTTCCTTCACTGAGAACTGAATTTCTACAGGCCAATTCATTCCTGGCTTCACAAAAGATGCATCATCACCAGTGATCTCTGGAATAGAAGAATTAATGTTCTTCTGGCCTTCCTGCACTACAGGAATTAGCTCCTTAACTCAAAATAAACAGATAGTGATAATTTGGATGTGATAGTACAACAGTCTGATGGCATAAATACCCTTATTAATGGTAAATATGGCAAGAAAAAACTCAGTGCTTGGTATCTCAATGTACCCATCACATACCCTTCAGAAAGGGGACATAATAGCTCTTCTCTCATAAGGTTTTCACCCCACAGAAAATGTGGAGTGTAGGGTGCCAGATTCATAATCAGAAGGCAGATTCAATATGTATTTTGTCTTATAACTGACTATGGAAAGGAAACACATGCAAAGAAGGTGCTCAAGAAGAGATCACACAGGATGGGCTCAGTGACAGGAACTCACGCCCTCAAGTCCCACAGGTCCAACTCACCCTGCGTGCTGGTCACATCCAGAAGCTGACCTTGAGGAATAATCACTTGGGTCACTCCTGGCTGGGCAGAAGGAATGACGTGCAGCACCTGTCCATTTTCTGACTGACTGGCCACAATCATCTGTAAGGCAATCACACAAAAGCATGAATGGCACTAGTTTGTATGGTGATCATGCAGCATGACTGGGTTTGACTATAACCAGTACAAGGAAACATTTTTGTTGCAATTAGGGCCTGAAAATTAATCTGATTTCACATGGTAAGAAAGCCACCTCTTTATTGCGAATTTCTTAAAATTATTTTCCCCTTTTGAAAATGGCCTTTTAACTGAATTAAGGAAAAAACTCACCACCTTACATGATTCTACAATGAATTACACATTTATTTGAAACTTGTAACACTATTATTAAAGCTGTGAAAAACCTGAAAGCCATTCATGGTTGGATTTGCTGTAACCCCATTCATGGACTAGCAGAATTTATCATAACATATACAAATTCTGATCGCTACTTCTAAGAAACTGACCTCTATGGGCAGCATTTCATAAAAAAGCATATAGAAGAAAAGCTCCAGGACTTAAAAAAATACAAATTAAATCACCTAGAATTGTAAAAAACGTAACTTCATAAGATATATTTTCCCATAATTACACCAGACTTCTTCCCAATGATGTTACAAAATCTAGAGTAACAAAAATATCACTGTGTTTCTGATTTATTACACTTTAAATGGGTGAAGCCTCTTTAGTGACAGCACAGTAAGTGCCACCCAAGCCCTCTGAGTAAGAGTGTTACCTTTTACAAAATAGGTGTTACAAATTACAAAGCAATTAATTCGTTTTCAGCAAATTAACGGGCAGGGAGGGGGGAAGGTGAAACATAATAGGTTAGCTTATTATTGCTAATGTTCAGATCCCTCAAGAAAAGCCAGGGGAGACTTATGGAGGGATTATAGAGAAAGCAGCAGCAGTAGAAGTATGAGATCTCATCACACAACAGCATCCAGGCTTGCTAATGGCAAAAGACATAGGTTGTTTAGTAAAATTAGTAATGGCTGGAGACAGGACTTGCCTACCTGAGGGAGTACAACTGGAGAATGAACTGAATCACTGAAAAGTTTCATCTTGTTGCTATAGATAAAGTTTGAATCAGCTGTTGCTGCAACAAACAAGCACTGTGTAAGAGAGCTCTCCAAAGAGCTCCTTTATCTGTGAACACACCACCAGCCCCATTTCACACACACTCACCATGGGTGCACTGGGCCCTCCCGGGGGCTGCAGCTCACAGAGAGGCTGCCTGGTTTGGTCTCCCAGGTGGAACGCCCCTGCAGAGTGAGCCCGGGGCTGGGGTGGCCGTGCCAGCACAGCTGATGACAGAGAACTGCCCGAGAGCTGGACTGTGATGGGCAAGGCTGCAGCAGAGTCACTCTGGCCACACAATGGATCCCTGGAATCCATGCACGTTAGATGCTTTCACAGAGCAATGTTTCACACAGTAAAATGTACTTTGAGTAGCAACTTCTATTAGGGGGAAAAAGAAAGAAAAAAGGAAGAGAACATTTAAAACCAGTGTGCTGTATTGTATACTCAGAGGCAGCTCTTGTCCTTCTGATCAAGAGGCTAACACTAGCAGTTCTACTTTTGTTTTCCTTTTCCAAGCTGAAAAAGAAGTATTTGTGTTTTTGTTCCTAGAACAAATCCTGTCTTCCAAGGACAGAGAAAAGCCCTTGCACTCAAAATCTGCTCCCTAAAACCACTCATCACTTTAAAACATCTCAAGTCTACCCAGAAACTGAGAGACGTTATACCAAAAATGTAAGAAATTCACCAATTCCATTTAACTTGAAAAAAAATCCTAGCTACTCTTCTAGTTGGCCTTTAGATACATGCATTCTGCTATGAAGACAAAAATCTCTATACAGTTTTGTAATTCTTTACCACAGAAGAAACACAAACAACACAACCTGCAATTCGAGTCCAAGAACTGTACAGCAGCAGGATAAGAATCAGATTTTCAAAATCTCAAAAAATTGAGCTTATTCTCATCAAGTTTACAGAATCAAAGTGTTACATAACATCCCATTTTAAATTTAAGTGCATAGGCACAAATATCTGTCTTGTTGAAACTTGGACAACACAAACGTTAACCATGTAAAAATAATGGAAAATAGGCAGCCCCTGTGTACAACAACATGTCAGGTTGTCATTTGGCCAGTGCAAGAAGGGCTGCAATTTATTGTATCCCTTGCAACAATTGTACAAACAACTCTTTCTGCTACTAATATTTACACACTATAAATCAAAAAGTGGAGGAAAATGTTTCTAAATTTTATATAAAAGCCAGATTTGTGCTAAATAACCTTGTAAAAAATTCTGTATGTATAAATCTCCTGTGCTGAAACTGTCTACCGTAAAATAAATCAGAAAACCAGCAACAAATAAATGACACAAGTTGTGTTAAACACATTGTGCAGAGACCATAAGCACTCTACTAAATTACTACCTGAATGATATTTTATAGTAAAAGAACATTCTGCAGAAGAAAATTCATGCACAGAAATCTTCCTGGCAATATCTATCTGGCAAAATCTATCTGGCAATATTTGATAATACACAGATAAATGAAAGACTCCCTTTCCCCAATACCTACACGCATGTTCTGTGTCCCTGGACTCTTATTTGACACATTTGGTCACTAAGCAATTTGACTTGATTTTCAAGTGTTCAGAACTTCTCCTATTCCAAGGCACATCATCGAGTATTCTTTTGTAAAAGGATTTTGTTAATACAGTAAAACATATTTCTTCAGCACCGTAACAAGATCTATTATTATAATTTTGGAAGGCTGTCATTACATGGAACATCTGGATATCCATCAGTTCAAAACTGAATGGCCCGAGAATCCAAGGGAAGGAACTTTTGCACTTTTTTAAAAGACAATATATTACTATAAAGGCAAAGGCCCCCTGCATTGATGAAACAGCACACTTGAAATTCATCAGAAAGGAAGCATCTACAAGGACAAAATATTCATACCTCACCTGGAAAACACGACCATTTGTTTCTGATTCTCCTGTACCATCACAGTTGCCTATGAACAAACTGTTGGATCCTTCCGTAACAATGTCATGGTCAGCTCCATTTTCTTCCATTACAAGGTGACCTGAAAAAGTACAAACATTTATTTCAGCCTTCTGCCAAGACATTGCTGCAGGTGTTTCCTTTGTCACTGCAAGCTAAAGGCAAAGTCCTCAAGAAATGCTTGCCACTTTATTACTCACTGCAGAAATATTTTAGTGGGTTGCTTCAGGAGCACAGCTTAGCCTTTTATATGAGACAATTTGCTTGACTTGTCATTGCACACATAGACACAACCATCATTTTCATCTAAATATGTCCATAAGCACTGAACTAACAACCATACACACCTAGAGAACCCTTGACATTTAAACACATGCCAGCACTGCATACAAATGCATTAGTCACCTACTTCCATAATCAAAATACAGGATTTGCATGATACAGCTCTGTCACACAGACATCTTGAAGTAAATTGCATTTGTTTTAAAGGGTTATAAAACAACATATAAATGAAATAAAATTACTACTGTTAGTCTACAGCAGTATGCTTTGGGCAGGAAAAAACACCAAAATTGAAATAAAATTTGGCATTAATCATGGGATGAAATACAAAAAGACAGAGCTCCTGGCACTTCAGAGATCTACCTCCTATCACAGAGAAAGCTCTAGGGAGCTCTACAAACCTTAAACAAACAGAGAATACTGGACAATGAATTGCCACATCCACAGGATAATGCTCTCAATGCACACAATATACCCTCTAAAGCAGTGACCAGTCCCAAATATTCCCAAGCAACAACACAAAATGACAATCAACTCTGTGTCTACATTACAAGAGTACACATATATTAGACTGTGTATATAACATGCCCAACCGAATAGAAGAAAATTCCTGCAGTTTGCGATAAAGGAGGGGGGAAAGGTTTCCAGGATTCTTCCCTTCAGTACTTATTTTAAAGACAGGCTGCATCATGTTAGCATGTGACTCCTACCAGCTGTATCTTCACCACACCACATGAGTAAATTCCTCAAGATGGCCCTTCTTGGCTGTGGTATTTTATCCATTTACAGCTTCAGTAAGGAGAACGTAAAAGGCTAGAGAGTAACTTGAAAAGAACCACATAACTCTGCAAGCACAAATTTATGCTGCTCTGCAAAGGTATAAAGGACACACGCAAAGTAAATCCACATCTCCTTGGCTTTTGAAGCTCAATAAAGCATCCTGCTGATACAAACAACATTGAGAAGTTAAGCTGCTCATATGCTCAATATATTAATACTTTAATCTAAAGAAGATTTATTTTTCCATTCAATTTTCAAGTGACGACACTCCAAACAAGTACCAAATGAAGTTACCTCATGTTTACCAAATATTTTGGAGCTTTGGATCTGAGAACGATTATGAGATGTTTCAGTTACAATGCCTGCAGGATGTTAGCGGATGAAAAAAAAAACCCAACAGAAAACTAGATTTCATCATCACTCAACCATTTCCTCTCCGTTAGAAGATGTGAAGAAGACATGGCAGTTTTGCTAAAGTAGCACATTTAGTTCTTTGAGATAAACTGGACAAGTTTGCTCCAGAGATACTGATGGCACATACTCTGAGCTGGAACCTGACAAGAGAATACAAGGACAGCTGTATTGGGACACACCAATGACCCGAGTAGCCCAATATCCTGTATCTAATGGTTAATAACAAAGCTCAGGGGAAAAAATACTACAGTAGGGTAAATATACAGTGATATTTACCCAGTTTTTTTTTATAAGCAGCCCAGAAATATCTGAAGTTTTATACTTATGCTTATAAAACCCCCCCGTGGTAAAGTTTTGCCCTGTGACTTTGTCTAATCACTTTTCTAAGCCACGCAAACCACTGGCACGCACATTGCCTGGACAATGAACTTCATGGTTTAACCATTCAGGTTTCATTAACCTGAGCACTGTGCAATCACAAACAAAGATTATTATTTTTTGTCCTAAAGAAATACACTTCTACGGATATGTACAAATACATATCTGTAGTACTTAGAACTTATAGTCATATAAATACTGCTGTTCAATTCCGCAAACAGGACAGTTAAATCCTATATATCTCTCTCTATATATACATATGGATACTTTGTAGTTAATGAGTAAATAACATGCAAGTATCTGTTCATAAATACATGAGTGTAATAAAAATTCCCATTGTAACATCACTATATCACACACATTTACCAGCAGGCTCAAAGAAAACTGTAGGAGTTTGATGTTTGTGTAAAACAGGAACAAGAGCTGTATTCTCAGAGCACACACCACCCGGGCAGCCCTCCATGCCTCAGCACACAGCTCCACCAAACCACTCTACAGGCTGCCCTCTGAGCCCATTTCCAGCTCAAGGGCTAGTGCATTTTAACACCACAAGGCTACTTACTACCTTCCTCCTGCCTTTGTTTGGGAAGCACTTTGCTCAAAATAAAGGGAAATCTATGGCCACAGTTATCCTTGGTTCAACTCTACACAGTGAGCAAGCAGCCACAGAAACTACTAGCACAGGCAAACACAATAACCATCAGGAGCACTTTATGCAAGATCTTGCTTATACTTCTTGACAGGAAATACATACAGTTGAATGCTTCACCATCAATCCTCTTTGGGTCTTCCACTACATGTTTCAGAGATGTCATAAAAAGATTTAAGATAATTGCATACCTTACAATAATTAAACAGGCTCTGTAAAAAAGCTCCCTCTGAGGGCATTACTCTACAACCAAAGTGGCACGAATTCACAGGGGCACAAACTACATTAAAACCTATCAGGGAGGAAATTAGGGCATAGTGATACACTTAAGGAAAGGACTTACAATTAGCTTTACATTAACTTGCTACCAGGTTTGAGATTTAGCTTATCTCTGCCATGGAAGAGCAGGTGGACGCTGTTAAAAAATTCACAACTTAAGGCTTCAACTTAAAAGCCTTCTGAAGTAATTTTTGTGTAGGTAACACCAATAACTGGAAGACACACCTCTGTCAATTGTGCTGACAATGTTAGATCTTTGAATTATAGCTAAGAAATAGAGATTTCAGAGTCTTACAAAGACTCAGCACCTGTCCGCTCCAACAAGTGGAGTCATCACAGCCTGAGTCGCCACCCAGGGAAAGGCACTACAAACCTAGGAATGGCTATCAAAAGGGGGGGAAGGAACCCACGCGTAACCCAAGCGCACAGCAGTCCCTCGCACCAGCAGCCTCCTCCCAGACGCTCACTCACTCTCAGCTCCTCTCAAAGTCACCGCGCTGTGTTCATCGCGTATGGAAGGCAGCTCGCTGCGGGTGTGCCCACAGACACCGCCCGGGTCCTTCCAGGACACCGCCTCTCCCTCCAGCCACCCGGGGAGCTGTCCCCTCACGGCCGGCCCCCTNCGGGCGCCCCTGGCGGGCCGGGGAGGCGCGGGGGTGGCTCGGGCCGTAACGGGGCGCTGTGCCCGCAGGTTCGCCGTGGACGATGTGCCCTTCTCCGTGCCCGCCGCCGCCGAGACCAGCGACCTCAGCCAGCTCATCAACAAGCTGCTGGCCGCAGCGCACGGTGGGTCCCCCGGCCCCGGGCGGGCGGCAGAACCCGACCCGGCCCGACCCGAGCAAACCCAACCCAACCCGACCCGACCCGACCCGGCCCGGCCGAGCGGGCCCCGCCGCCCCCAGCACGGCCCTCCCCGATCCCGCTCCCGCTCCCGATCCCTGCGGGGGTGGATGGGCCGAGGGCCGGGCTGCCACAGCACGTGAGAGTGCGAGCGCCGCCTGAACCGTGCCACGAGAACTGAGGGAACCAGAGGCTGGGTTTTCATGGAAGCCTCTCTGCCGTTCTGTCAGTGCTGGCTGAAACGGGCCTGGCGGGCTTGATTTTCTGTGAAAGACGCACCTGTACGATGCTGTTGAAAAATCCCATTTTTCATAAGAAACCGAGCCAGTGGTATCTTACTTTACTTCTTGAGACTTCTGCAGGTTGCTTTTAATCCATGAAATTGCAAAGAACCTTGAATAGACAACTAGTGCACAGTGCAGTGCTTCTGCCAAAATGCAGGGCCTTTGTCAACTATGCCATTACAAAGGGAGAACCAAAATTCCTAGGATTTTCCTGTTGCTGCCACAAACACGGGGCTCCAGCTGGTGGTAACAGAGATGTGGACTAGCAGTGGTGAGATCCATGCAGAACAGTAAGGAAGCACCACTGGGTTTTGATTACACATAGCTAGAGAAAAAATACATTAAGAGGCAAACTTGAACTCTCTGAATGCCAGGGCAGATCTTCCTTCCTCTTAATTGAAATAATCCAGTGGGATTCTTGGGCTGTCCAGTTATAAGTGGGAGAAGACACCTACTGGTTTGGTGGGGGGGGTTGTGTGTTTTGGTTTGGGTAGTTTTGCTTTGGTTTTGTTCTTGTTTTAACCTCTTCCTGGCTCCATTCTCCTGTACCAGTTGCAGAATGATGCTGTTCTTAATAGTATCAAATAAACAGCGACATGTGAACGTGGATTTTTCATAATTTATTTTAGAGGATCACAAATATGTGGAATTCGACTTCCTTATCAATGGCCAGTTCTTGCGAGTGCCGCTGGTCACACACATGGAAATGGAAAACATCTCCACGGTAAGTCATAATCAATTTCACCCCTCCTTGGGCATCAGAACAGACCTGGCCAGTTTACTTCAATCTGCTTTAATCTGGCATCCTGACTAGGCAGATCTTCTTGCTCAATTTTATTTATTTTCTGACTTTCCCCGAAAAATTCCATGTATTTTTAAATCCATTCTGAACTGCAAAGTGATTACAGACTATAGGACTGAGCAGTGCAAGGAACATCCTTATCCAGTCTGTTGTCTATATATATAGACCAGAGGGAAAATTCTTATCTTATTCAGTTCATCTTTTATATGTTTTTCTCTCTTACAGGGGGGATAGTGGGGGAGGGTAATATTTCCTCTAGAAAATGTTGTGAAGTGTTTTAGGTACCAGTTTTGTATGGGTAAATACAAAAGAAGAGAAATTTAAGAAGAGTGAAATTACTTGGTTTTGTTTCCAGCTTGTTAATAGTAATTTGATAAAAATATGGAAACTAATATAATTCACACTTTCTTTCTAAAGACTTCAGCTCCACTAATTTGGCAAAGGACTTCAATACCAAGATCTTAATAGACTAGTATATTTGTGTATATATATATATCACACTACAGTTAAATTTTACTGATTAAAAACCCAAAACTTCACTAAATAAGCATTTTGTCTACGAGCTCAGGAAGAAGTGGTGGAAATAGAGTATGTGGAGAAATACATGGCCCCTCAGCCAGAAGAATGCATCTTCCATGATGACTGGATCAGTTCTGTTCAAGCCACTGAAGAATGGTACCACAGCCCATTTTAAGTTTTGCCTTGCATATTCCTCTTTGTCCATGGTGTTAACTGGAGTGGTATTCACGCTTTAATAATCTGTTTGGGTGGGGTTTTTCCCCCTCTTTGCTCTGTTTCTGTTTTATTTTAACCTGGCAAATCAGTCAGCTCCTTGCTTTTGTAAGCAGTTCACTGACAATGAGTATAACACAAGTGGAAAACAGATAGAGTCACTCAAGGTGAGATAGTGGTAATAAAACCAAACAAATACCGTTTACTATCCTTTCTCTTAAAGGCCAGCAGGATTTCTTCATCTCTTTTGCTTAAACCCTTGACTTCCAATGTGGCACTCACTAGGAACAAGTGTATCTTTAAGCAGAGCTTTCCTTTAAAAAAAGCTAAACAGCCATAATTGTCTTTTTCTACTGTCTTTTCACATTCATTTTCCAATCAACGAGGTGAAGTTCATATATTAAGGAATGGTTTGAAAATGCTTTGAGAACCTTTGGTAACATACTACAAACAACAAATAAAAATTTAAATTATGTAAGTGATTTTAAGTCTTACGTACCAGAACATGCAGTACTCTCAGTGCTTTTCTTTTTGGTCTGTACTCCTGGCCTCCCACCTGCAGGCTTTAATGAAGCTTTGCTCTGTAACAAAAAGATTTTTTTACTTTTTCAAGCTCTTTCTTTTTAAACCAGTTATTATGCTAATATTTCTCCAAGTTTCTGGTTGAGGGTATTTTTCATAAAAACATTGATGGTCTTGAAGACAGTGATGTTTCATATTCTGTACCCCGTAGGATATTAACTGGCTGCTACGATCAGACTGCTCGAGTCTGGTCTGTGGAAGGGAAATCCATCGTAACAGTAGCTGGGCACACGGAAGTAGTGAAGGATGTGGCATGGGTGAAACAAGGTCAGTATACTGGGGGAGAAATGTCAGCATTCCTCAGCCATGAATATTTAATTATCTAAATGCTGTAATTATTTTGGTCTCTGTCAGTGGTGTTAGAAATGAAGTCATGGTGTGGGTAAAATAATCCTTTAGTGAATATAGTTACTTTAACATGTACCTTGTGTATCCACCTTGCAGTCTTCATTAGGAAATACTGGTGTATATATATTAATTGTTCTTGCAAGGTAACATGATGTAAACTGAAATGTGAATGAGTTTCTATCCATCTGTTATTTCTTCTATGATTAGAATAATTATGAAGACTTTGGAAGGCTGAGTTGGGTACGAGTGTAACTTTTTTCTTCCTCAGACAGTTTATCGTGCCTATTACTCAGTGCTTCTATGGACCAAACTGTCCTGCTGTGGGAGTGGAATGTGGAGAAAAACAAAGTGAAAGCCCTTCACTGCTGCAGGGGACATGCAGGGAGCGTAGACTCCATAGCTGTGGATTGCACAAAAACCAAAGTGAGTGACTCTGGGAAAGAGACCTTGGGTTTTTGGGATGTTAGCAGCCTGTATCTCAAAAACCATCTTTTTGCCTCTGCATAGGTACTTATGTTTTTATGACTGACACATTGATAAGGTTCCAGTCTTGTTATAAATGGTAGTTATTGAGAATTAGGAATGCTATATCAATGCTAAGTCATAGAATCATTTAGGTTGGAAAACAAATGGTATAAGTATCTTTTATTTCAAATGCATGTGAATTTTGTGTTATAATGAACTATTTTCAAATTTGACCTAAATTTTCATGGTGGTTTTAGTGGAGAAAAGAATTTTCCGGAATGGTACTTTGAAAAAGCAGGTGATAAAGAGGTTCTTCCCCTTCATGCAAGAACTCAATAGTTATGAGCAGTTGCACCAAAGGTGGAGTCATTGCTCCCAGCTTGACTCCATATCAGGCAGGCTAAAGTAAAAACTTTTGGTACTGAAAGAAAGAGATATTTAGTAGATACTTTTTCTACAAAGGAAGGAAAAAGAATAATTTTATCTATGCCAAACCTTTTTTATGCATTTTTGGCAGGAGCCCAGCACTATTCTTCATGTGTTAACCCACTGCTTAATTTTTTAAGCAGCTCTGTCTCACAAGGTCCGTCTGGATCAATTTTTAATAAAATGTTTCTGTTCATACAGTTCTGCAGTGGATCCTGGGATAAGATGTTAAAGATCTGGTCTGCAGGTAAGAATGTAAGCTTGTAAGGCTATACATCACTTGATTAAGTTACTGGTTTGGTTAAATACACAGTTTCAGATACGGCTATTCATCTGCATGATGTTTGTAGGCACTGTCAGTATGGGGGTTTGCTTAATTACACACATAGAGATGGAATTCAAAAACCTCTGGCTCATGTCTGCCTGTCTTCTGTCACAGTACCTACGGATGAAGAGGATGAAATGGAAGAGGCAGCAAACAGACCAAGGAAGAAGCAGAAAACTGAACAGTTGGGACTAACAAGGGTAAGATGAGCTCCAGGTTTGCCCAGGATTTTTCTTTACAAGGGTGGCCACACAGAATTTCTGTTAAAAATGACTATATGGAAACTTCTGCTGGTATGTTTTGGGCTAATGAGACACATTTTTATTTGTTGAAATAATCTGTTTTTTGATGATATTCAATCAAGTCTGTCACCAATAAATTCTAGACTCCCCTGGCAACCCTCTCTGGCCACACAGAAGCTATCTCCTCTGTGCTGTGGTCAGATGCTGAAGAAATTTGCAGTGCATCGTGGGACCACACCATTAAAATCTGGGATGCTGAGACTGGAGATCTCAAATCTACTTTGGTGAGCTCATTATTCTGTCTATAGGTTCAGCTGAAATCCTGCTCAGAAAAAAAGAAGTTGTGCAAAATAGTAGCTCCTCTCTTAGAATTACTGTTTTCATTTCTGACAGACAGGAAACAAAGTGTTTAATTCTGTCTCCTACTCACCACTGTGTCGACGTCTGGCATCAGGGAGCACTGACAGACACATTAGACTCTGGGATCCTCGCAGCAAAGGTGAGCTAAAAACATGCATGGTCTCAAAGTTGCTTTTCAAAATCAGTACTTTCCCTGTTGGGAGAAATCTCACAAACTGTTTTCTGCTCCCTCTGCTTGAAAGCAGCCATTTAGGGACTTCCGTTAAATACAAAGATTACCTCTATTTTCTGTAACCTGGTGCAAGACTCTTGATTTCTTACCTAGTAATTTAGAAATCTAACTGAGCTTAGGTTTTCCTGTTCGTTTGTTTTTTTTTCTTAAACCTACTAATGTTCAACTGTGCAGTTGCAGAACTGAACCTTTTTTTTGTAAGGTTCACACTTAGGTTGGTCAGAGCATTGTTACAGTGAAATAGTGGGCAGTTAGACATGGTACTGTGTATCATGTTCCTGACTGCCTTTCTCACTAGATTTTGTATGCAGTTGGCATCTGCTGATGTCTGTGGTTTTTTCCTCTTTTTCTGTGTAGATGGCTCCTTGGTTCTCCTGTCTCTGACTTCTCACACAGGCTGGGTGACATGTGTGAAGTGGTCACCTACCCATGAGCATCAGCTGATCTCTGGTTCTCTGGACAACATTGTGAAGCTTTGGGACACAAGGAGGTAAAATAAACCTGCATTTTGTTGCTGTTCAAAGGCATGTAAGGTTACAGGGTGAGTTACCATCATGAAATAGCAACAGCAGTCAGAGACATTCATTGGAAACTCCTGTGGCATCTGAAAATCCTCTAGGTTTTGGGAGTCAAGCATAGATTCAAAAGGAGAAAAACACTTGCAGTCTACTAGGGGGCCTGTGGCTTACCATGTGAGAGGGCTGCAGGGTGTTCTAACATGGGACTCACCTGGCAGTGACAGCAGTGCCTGGTGACATGGAAAAGGCAGCAACCATAACATTGCCATTGAGATTAGGAACATTCTCTTTCTAAGGGAAGAGTCTAACAGCCTGAAGTTCAACTTGATATGCTTTTCAGACCTTTTGTTCCAAATTTCCAAGCAGGGAAATGGTTTGCATTCAGGAGACATAAACGGCATTTCTGGAAAACACACACAGTTGACACGCATCCACACATGGGAGAAAGAAACTATATAATAAAATGTTCCTAGAAACTGATTGAATTCCAGTATCAAGGTAGTTTGCAAGCAGATGAAAAATGTTGCTGCTTTGCTCTTTGGAGATGCAGGAGAGGATAATACTAATGTGATCAGCTCTGGAGAAAGCAGAGGAAACATCACAGATGGTAGATATCTGTACTCTCTCAAAGTATTTATAACTGCTTGATCACATCTGTTTAATACATTTGTGATAGTATTTCTTCCAGGGCCCAGTTCTGTTTTCTGTGATTCCTCTCATAATTTCAAACATGTGACTGTAAATACCTGTTTTTCACTAGTTGCAAAGCTCCTCTGTATGACTTGGCTGCTCATGAAGACAAGGTTTTCTGTGTGGACTGGACAGAAGCAGGGGTAAGAATCTGAAGAGCAAGTTTCTCAGTTTATATGCATGGTGGTTAGGAAGAGGGCTCAAAGCAGTCATGGACTGTTTTTTCCTTTATGCTTAAAGATAGAAGAGAACAGGAAGTTTGAGTTGTGCTGTGGTTGGTAAGTGGGTGTTACTGTCCCAACCACTGCAGCATGTTCCCACCCTCCTGTGCAAAGGGCTGGGGTGGGAGCTGAGGCTCTGTAGCATTAAGTCACTGTTATCCTGATGGGCCAAACAAGGAGAGGTACACGAACAGCTCTGCACCCCAGTGAGAAAATAATGTTGCACGTGCCATTTTCTGCCACTGAGACTAAAGTGGGAGCATGAAGTGGCAGCTGGGACATGGCAGTACATGTAGAAGGGGGAAACTATCATTTTCTATAGCAAACTTTTCTGCTACAGTAAAAAATGTACATGTTTAAAATGACCAAAAAATTACTTTATTAATGTTACAAGATTATCAGTGTGGCTCCGGTTGCCATTAAAAGGCAGAAAAAAAATTTAACAACTTTCCTACAAAAACTTCACTTCTAATTTTAAGAGGAGGGCAAGAGACAAAGTTGCTTCTGTGCTTTGATTCTGGGTTTTAGTCATGCATTCCTTACTTCTTTTTATGTCTTCAGAGGAAAGAAAAATTGAATCCTCAACTTTTGCATACTTACTTTGCTTAGTTCTGACATTAATCGCAATTTTCTTCTCTCATCAGCTGTTACTGAGTGGAGGTGCAGACAACAAACTGTATTGCTACAGATACCCAGCTACAACCTCTGACGTTGGGGCATGAAGATCAACCCACAGAAGACTTTTTTCTTTGAAAAAAATAAAAAGGAATTTTACACTATTTGCTTTCTGTTAACATCCCTACACAATCAACATCTGAAGGAAGGAGGAGTTTGTTGCTCAGAGAGCCATTCCTGGGTTTGTATTGGTAACCTGTATCCATATTTGTCACAGAAAAATAGCAAAACCCAAATAGGACTCATGTGAAACACAGCAAAAGGCATTCCCTCCCTTTTTGATGACTTTGAATTGACATCTCATGACTATTTGTATAGCCCTTTTAATAGGAAGTAATTTCATACTTACTGATACAGAAAAACTACTTACTGACTAAATTATTTTTTGAGTTCACCTGTCTTCCCTTGGGAAAAAAAAATAAAAGATTTTTATGAACAGTTCATTGGTTTAGTGCATCATTTCAGATAAAAATCAGATTTCAGCTCTCCTCTCAACATGGCTGTTGGCAGTTCTTATAATTAGGTCCTTAATTGATAAACCCAGGCTTTTTTCTAGGATGAAGCTTTGGTATGTTTGCAGTGCAAGTGGCCTGACATAAGGGAACTTGACAGATTTACTGGCAGATGAAATATTCCAATTTTTTGCAGCTCATAAATTAGGGCTGTAGATTAGAAGAATGTGCCTGCCTTGTGCCACAGTACATGTTGTGTTGCAGTACAACTCACATGGCATCTTTGTTCTAAAAAGCAACAGATGTATAGAAACAAGTGGAGGATCACACAGAGAAGGCAGAAGAGTAAGTAATTTGTTCCTAGAAAGAATGGGTACAAGAAGTTGCAGTAGCTTTTAGGTTGGTAGGGGGTAAGTACTATCCAAACATGCTCAATCTCTGCTGGCTGCTTTGGTTTTGGTTCAGCATTATAATGGAAAAGCTATTACTGCAGCTTGTTAGATGCCATATATGTGATGTTAAACCATATATGTGATGGAAACCAAACTTGAATATCCTCACTCATGTCTTGCCTTTCAGTAAATGTGAGACCTGTACAGAACAACCAAGTCAAATGCATAAATTGCAGGGTTAATTTTCTTTGAAGAGTGAGAGAGCTCTGACCTTCAGCTTTGCAATATAGACGAGTAAGGAGTTTAATGCCAGAGCAGCAAAACCGTGGTGAAAATGGCAAGGGTGAAATACTGCAACCAACAGAGTATTAACAAATGCTGCTTACAAGGAATCAGTGCCTTGTTCTTATCTTACTATCCATGTTAATATTCTTAGCATGTTTGTTCTTTCTAAAGCAATATATGCTATTCATACATTAAAGTAGCAGCTAGTTATACTTTTTAATACTTTAGACTTTATTCCTTTAAAATATTACCTTTATTTACCTCACAAACTGGAACTTGCAGATAAGTTCTGAATAGCTATTTTGTTTTGTAAACTTAGCAAAAACACAAAGCATCTTTTGAGGAGGAACATGCAGCACTCTCTTGTCCTCACTGTTAAGAGATTTACATAATCTCACATGCACACGTGTGGACATGCCAGTCCAGTCTGGTATTCAGCCTTCTGCTGATAAAAGTTAAAAAAATCTTTAATAATTTTTTAGTATTAAAACAGAAGAGAGTCATATTCTCCCTAGTTAATCCTTAATACAGTACACCTGACTTCTGGAGGTCTTACCAAGTGAGGTTTGGAGATGTTTTTAGCAAGACAGGGAAGGAAGTTCGGAAACTAGTTTGTTTCATTTCTCTTCAAGACTCCCAGTTACAGTTTCATCTAAAGTCTTGAGCTATTTTGTGTATTATGATTATTACACTCTTTTCAGTTTTTCTTTCAGATGAGTTATGCCTGAGCATGGCTTTTGGAATTACTGTGGTATTTTACATAGAGAGCTGTGGAGCACCTTCAGACAATTAAGTAGTTCATAAAAATAAATGGTTTCCTCTTATATGCATATGTCTAAAGACTCGTAAATGCAAGATAGGTGACTTTAATACAGTTTTCTTGCCTTCTCAGAAAGATTTACAAAATACTTTTAAAAAGGTCATGTCACTCAAAACATCAGCTCATCTTAGAAAGATTAATATTAATTTAAACTTTAGAGACCCCAGCTGGCATTAGCTGTTTCAAACATTAAATCCATTAGATCTACTACACTTGTCACCTGTAATAAATACACAGAATGTACCTAGAAAGATGGTTTTGATGGGCCACAGGAACAGGAGCATTTTCACACCCTCCTCTTGTTTGGAAAAGTACTGTGGCAGACAAAGAAGTAACTAAGAAAACCATATCAACATGAAGTGATACCAGCATTAGTAGAATGTACTTTTTGAATGCATCTGTATTACCACTGTCCATGAATTATCCTAAAACCTACTAAAGTACTTTTTAGATTTGTCTGACTGGAAGTTCTATGTAATCTTAATTAAAGTGTTTTAATAAGACACTTCCTTTCCACACAGTTCCTTCATTTAAAATAATGATGTGAAATTACAATGGCCAGCATGAGTCGATTTTAAAACTGCAAAAGAACTGAGTCAAAAGCAAACTTAGTAATCCAGAATCAAGGTGCTGATTGTGATTCTAGTCACAAAAATAGCTTTCTCCTCCCCTAAAACCCATTTCTGCATATTCCTAGTGCCCTGGTAGCATAATATAGAACAGTAAAGAACTTTTATGTAATAACTGCTAGTTTTCCTTAAACATAAAAGTGATACCACAAATGTGGGGGCTAAGGACAATGGTCCATTACTGCAACTTGACCTATTTTTTTAATTGATGGGAGATAGGGGGTAGGTCCATTTTTGAGAGGCTGTGCAATACACATTGTTCTTTTTCATTCTACGCTGACCCCTGGCATAAACTGTTCTCTTTACTAGCACACATAAGCTGCCTCTAAATACAGTGTTGAAACATCACCAGGCATTAAGACACCCATTAAAAGCATTACCTGCTTAGTCTTTGGCTCAGTCACACGTGCATTTTCTGTTCATGTGTTTGCTTTTTTCCAGGTGGTTCTTTCAACTTTCTTCTTGATCTGAGACTTTCATCTTTGCTTCTGGACAGTTGCCACCCCTTTCCTACAGCCAGCCCTGGCAGAGCACTGTTTTTTCTCTCTTGCTGGCATTTGGTTTATTTTTTTAATCTCAGTCTTCTCTCAGCGAGGAGATTGAATTAAAAACAAGGGGAGGGGGAAGGAGACTGTAAATGTTCCAGTGACCTAACCCAGTGTGTGGGTGGATAATGCCATGCACTGTGGCACCACCCAAAAGACCAGCACCTTCTCCATGACCTTGGGAATGCCCACCAGGGAAGGGCATGTCAGCTCACCCACAATGACACCTCCAGCCAGCGCTGCTCTGCCTGCTCCTTCCAACACGTGGCCTAGAAACTGGTAGTGAGGTTTTTCCTTAATGGAAATAAACTTACTGAGGTTTAATTAGCTTTGTATGGGCTGATACATTTCCAGTATAAACTCAACATACTCCTCAAGATTTTAGCACACATACCTTAGGAAATAAATCTAGCCACATAAGGTTAAAGTGACTTATACAATTTAAACAAAAATATTTTCACAGAGATTGGAAGGAAAAACCTATGTAGAGAAAGGAATACACTTTTAATGAGAACTCCTGAGATATGAGGTTTTCTCCTGCATTTTCTGGTATTTCTGCCACAGAAAGCACTAGATAAGCACATGCACAGATTCCCCAAAGGAAAAATACATACTTTTGTTACTCTCAAGTTGATTTAAATCTTGTTAATTATCAACTTGTTACTTAAATGTGGATATAACTTGAATTTTTATGGGTTTTCTCATCACTGAATTAAGGGAGGGTTATTTCCAAGATTGTGTGATTCTAAACATGTTTCTTTAAAACAAACAATCCCCCAAACAACAACCAAACAAGTGGTAGATGAGGTTTAGGCAAATCTGTTCCATGATCTCACTGAAATTTCAGCATGTGCTTTTGTACCCTGCTGTGGGAAAGGCAAAAAGTTTTACCAGATTCAAACTTAATGTGAATTAGGTCAACACTCTTAAGTTTTCTACTCTGTCAGAATGGGGCTGGCCCTTACACAGCCCAGTCCAGGGGTAAATGCAGCTTATGGATTATCACCCTGGTTTTATTAAATGCTATTATTTGTTTCCTCATTAAAAAAAAAAAGGTATTCCCATTTGGTAGGGTTAGCTATGATTTTAGTTTACTGAATGTGCTTTAAGAATGTGTCACGGTGGCAGGTTGTCTCTGCTGCACCTCTGTACAAATGGCTGTATAAATACATAAATGATAAATGGCTGAGCAGCACAGCTCTTCAGAGAGCAAGGCTGAGGATCCTGCTCTGACAGGCAGAACTACAACCTGCCCTTGATTTCTCACCCAACATCCACGCAAACAGAACGGCTGATTTGCTGCTTCAGCCCCAACACCAGCATGAGCTTCAGCTCTCCCTGCAGCTGCATCCTGCCTGTCCAGCTCAGGCCATTGTGAGCTACACAGACTATTACTTGCCACCAACTTGCAGTACCATATGTTGGGATTCATACACTTAAAAAAGCCCAATCAAGTTTGAATCACCAATTTTGTTTAATGTAAGCGCATTGGCAGAGATCTGAAATTACAGGCAAAACTTGGGTTGAAATTAATTGTCCTGAAAAACAATTTAAATTGCCCTGTAAATTGCACGAGATGAGTGGCTTTTCAGCTGCCAGTGAGAAGCTGGCTGAGTCTGGTGTGGAAAGACAGCAGCTCAGTCTGGATGAGCCTATCAAGCCATCCAAATCAAGACATGTACTGTATGGAATGCTGAAAATGTAACTCAAACCACAAAAATGTGCATTTCTGTATCAATTACAATATTCATATTCAAAACTTCAAAATGTCAAGTTGCATGCCTTTGCAATTTATTCCACTGGAAAACTAGTAGCCTGTGACCAACAGGGAATCTCAGTGTGAGTTCAAAAGACTGTAAAACTAAATAAATATCGCAGCTCTGTGAATGTTATTGAGACTTTCAGCCTATCTGAATGCACACCAGGATTCACAAAAAAACTGTATGGAGAAACATGATATGTCAATTATAGCAAAACATCCCAATAACCTAGATTGCTTATCCAAAAGGTATGCTTCCTATTGTATATGGTCTATAAATTTAGAATAGGGAAGTTCTGCTCTTCACTCAGACCAGACCACAGCTGCTCTACACTGCATGTGAGAGACAGCTGCAATCACTTGGAGGAGCCTTCAGGAAATGCTCACTGAATTAATTCCTCTCCTTCAACTCTCCCTCTATCCCAATTCTTGAAAAACATTCAAGTTCGCTGCACAAACAGAGCTGTCTCCTGGACTTCTGCACACAAGACAGGTCAAAAACTGAGCAAAGACAAAATACAGAAAAAAGACTTTCTGACAAAATACAGAAGAAATACTGGAAATTGAAACAAATCCACCAATGAAGATGCAGCAACATCTGATGCAGAGCTGGGTGCCAAATTAAAGATAAACCTAAGGATTATAATTGATGCGAACTGATATGTAGAATATGAATATATGAGAATGGCATAATTGTCCCTGTCACTAACAAGTACTAGTTACTTTCAACTGGGCAGCCTCAGTCACTTGCATCATTTGAGGAACTAAAAATCTAGTGTTAAAATTACATTATTGTTTTCTGAAGCTGTTGAGCACCAGAGAGGAAGACTTTCTTCAATTATTCTCCACTCTGAGTGGTGTCAGTACCATACCTACGAACACACCCCTGCACACACTCACCCTTTGGTGGAATAGCTCTGCAGTTCTGAGTTCACTGCAGTAGCCAAAGTGTTACACAGACTCTGCCAGCCATGCTGAGGGCTCTTTGTCGTATGGCACTTGTTTGGGGACTGGGAGGATGACAACAACACCCTCTCCTTTCCTGAAGTACTTGCAGTATTGAAGGCTACGTGGTGACACAAACCCCTCACTTGTGTGTGTCCAAGGCTGAAGGCACACTGCTGATCCAACAGGGGATGTGGACACACAGAGCCATCTGCTCAAAACATGGACTTTGAACCAAAGCCTGAAAGGTGTGGCATGGGTGTGCATCAGAGGGAAGGGCTGTTCATACTACAATGGCTGGGATTCACAACAAATATCTGTTTTTTAATGTCCCCTGTTAAAGACAGTAATATATTTTCTAAATTAAAGAGGGAAACTTCCATCTCTCTCCCACTCTTTCCATTGCAGGTTTTGCATCAACTTCAGCCTGAATCTGGGAAGAGTCATGCAAATTTAAAAGAACTTTTTCATCTTAAAAAAATCTGTCAAAAATACGGAATTTCCCAGAGTTCCATCAGGGACTCGACTTTGTGTACTTTTAAGATCACAGTGATCTTTGACTCCTGCATTCTTAATTTCAGAGGAGAGATCCTATCGTTCAGCAGATCTTGCATTGGCAGTTTGTTATTTTGGTGGACTCTGAGCATAGGATGAGGTGTTGGAATTGGCCAGAAGTAGCTTTTTAATATTGGAGTAGGGATCAAGTACAGTTCTTGGTGTTACACAAAAGATAGTTTCCCTCTTGCATCAACATGCAAATGGTCCTCTTGATACAGCCATAGCATTTAAAAAAAATCATAGACTTAACAATTATAATGTTTGCCTTCAGGTTTATTTCTAACTTCTTTTACCTTCACATTGGCCCTTGCTTCACCTTTGTCAGGAACTACCAACATTCAGCCAGAAAACTACAGTATTTGATGCCCTCTGGAGCAAGTCAGCACAGAACAGAGAGAAGCAATGCCGTGGATGAAAGAGGAATCCCACAAGCTGTACCCTGACAACTGCAAACAAAATGGGGAATTCCAAAGAGTAAACATTCACTCATCCATACAAGTATTGTCTACACTAGAGGAAGTACTGGCTGCCAACAAGTTCACCAGAATTTAAGTGGATGCAAAGACATGTCATCAGTAGCTGAAAAATATACTAAGGTACCTATTGTATCTCATGAGTGAGCTCAGAAAAAAAAACAAAAAACCAAAAGAATCCCCTCCACACCTGGAGAACAAAATCCTATTGTTCCCTGTATTTGCTATTAAAACAGAACAATGTGCTCAGCACCAGGAACAAGTCACTATAACAGGAACCTTGCAACAACTTTCCAACTCGTGTAGACACTTGCCTTCCAAAAGTCTTTCTGCCATCTTCTGCCTCTCCAGCAGTTGCTCTTTTAAGTGCTTTTTCTGAGCAAACAAAGGGTGAAGGAAAACTTAGCTCTGTTTTCTGCCTGAAACACTCTCCCCCAGGTGACAGTGTAGTTATATGCAAAGTGTGCAGCTAAAATTCTGTCAAATAAAATGATTCAAAGTCAAAACTGCATGTCTACTGGTAGGTTACTGTATAAGATTACCTGCATTCTTCAGTTGGTTTCACTTTGAGGAAGCGCTCAATATTTCTATGCTTTTCTCCAAGAGGTGGTCAGTTTCTCTGGAACAGACACAACGAGCACGAAAAACACCTCAGAATAACAGAAATCTGTAGGACTGGGACATATTCTCGGTTGTTTAAAATGTATAGATTCTCTAAACAGAAACTGTTGCAGGTAGTATACTGTACAACAAGAGTCAAAGGCTGAACTCCTCTGCCTTTGCATCTTCCAATTTTCACAGGTTTACAGAAGAAAGCAAGGGTTGCCAAGTCTGAGTTTGAGAAGCTGAAGGGGTGTCTGTCAGAAGGTGAACCTGCTTGTCCCTGTTGTCACATGCCCTGTCAGCGTATCAGGTATCTGCTGTATCCAGAGCCCTCCTACTCCCCTGCCCTCCCCAGTCCCCCCGACTGAGGGTGCAGCTTGCCATGGTAGGTAAGCACCCGATGCCTTTGCCTGCTTTCTGGAATGACCCCTCCTCAACAGCAGTCTTGCACAGTTTACTCTCCTGTTTCAATGAGAGAGAGCAAATGCAACTTAAGTTTAAAAAAAATTCTTTTCAACTTAAAAAATAAAATCTGAAGAATTCTGCAAAGACTTCTGGGAAGCAACATAAGGAAAGTCTGGCCCTAATTCTTTGTCTTCCTCCAAACAAGTAAGAGATTCTGTGCTTATTTGCCCTTCAATATTCCAATTATCCTTCTGTCCAAAAATCACATGCACAAGTATCTGGACACGAGAAGTACATGCTACATAGTGAGTTTTCCAGTTTTAGAATATGTGAAGCTTTATGAAGAAATGACTGTAAGACTGGGTTGTGTTTTCCAAGCTTGAGATATCTCATATACTTTTTAAATTAAAGTTAATTGAATAGGAAGTCAATTGTTTGAGATCCGCATACTGTAGAACCAGATAGTTAAACAACAATGCAAATAGCAGCCAGATTTACATTTGTTCACTGAATTCTTTGCCTTCCTTAGTAACCTTTCTTCGATTCTGCAGAATAGCTCAGCTCATATCCAAAGTCCTTGGATAGCCTGTGGACTTCTATCAGTATCAAGTCACAAGGAGGTAAATTTCTTTCATACTAAGACAATGGCTTTCTTACAAAGTTTCAGAAAAAGAAAATTATCATTTAAACTAAACAGCTGAAATGCATTCAGCACATTCAAGGTCATTTGCCAATCTTGACTGAAGTACGAAACATTTATTCTCCTTCTCCCTCACTTTTTCCTCTTTTAAATCTTTTTGGCCACATCGGATATTAAAATTCCATCTATAAAAGTATTTTTATAGAATTAAGAAATCTGATGAAATTAGTACACGGCTGTAGAACATCGTAACTTAGAAATGGAATCTTCTTGTTAAGTGTGATCAAAATTTTGCCATATCATCATCTTCCTGAGGAAATATAAACAGTCCCAGGGTTATGAAGTATAACCAGAATTTCCGCAACAGTTTCTAAACACATTATTGAAACTATTTTTACAAGCAGATACTTGAGAGAACATTACCATTACACATCTTGCACTGGAAGAATCAATAAACTGTAGAGATGGAACAACAGGTCAATGCATTCATTCTTTCTTGAGAAAGACTTTTTCCTAGGCACTACAGAAGTCTCCCTTAGGCAACCCCACTGAAAAACGTGGAGAGAAGAAAGATGACATTTCCAGAAATATGAATAAGCAACAAGCACAAAAAATAAACTGCAACCTAGAAGAATCCTAAACATTCTGTATGTTTTATTAGAAAGGAAATAGCTGCTTCCCACAATTTTGGGGGAAAAAAACCCCAAAGTAAAAAAAGAATAAAATACCAATTTCTGATCTTCTCCTTCAACTTGCAGTCTTTCATTTCATTTCTTGTTCACCTTAGTTACACTAGTACAAGCATCTCATTTCACATTACAAGTTTTAAATTTCAGTTTTCCTGGTAGTATTATGTCACACGTGTGAATGATGACATGTTCATTAATTTATATCTACTGAATTAAAAGAAAAATAATTCATACCTTCACAGTAGTTTTCTTTCCTTGATATTAGCACAAAGCTAGAGTTACTTTCACTAAAGTAGCTGGGGTTGGCTGAACACAAAACCAGCACGAAGGAGATAGAGGTTCTCTTTCTCTGTACAGCAGGCAGATCACCAAGATTTCAACATAACCTGCGTCACAAGCAAACTCCAATGCATTTGTTCTTACTCTGTTCAGCTAAACTTCATTAGATAAAATTCTGTCACAAGAAAAACTGGAACAGGTTACACAAATGCACAGCAGTTTTCTTTCAACAAACCTGACTTATAAAAGCTCAGCTATCGACACGGTCCCCTTAACAGAGGAAGCCACGCCAGGAGCACACTGAGCAGTGTCAACTCATCCCTCTGACACACATCACCAACTCCCTGACCCTTCTCAGGTGCCCTGTGCCTGCACCCATCCCACCCCACAGGAAGGGACTGCTTTCAAGAGTGAATTTCATCCTCATGCAGAGAAGGAAATGTTATCAGTGTGATCAGATTCATGTCCACAGTGGTCAGTGTTACAACTTTTTGATGCAGACAGTTCCCCTCATGGAGCAAGTTGTTTTGACACCAGTGAGGCAGAGAAGAGAGCAGCAGCATCAGGCCCTCTGTACTACAGAAGCCTTTAGGCCACAGCAGGCCAAGCTGCTGGAGCAGACAGAGGACAGAGAAGTTACAGTCAAGTGAGAACTTTGCAGAAGGTGTGCCCAGACTGTTCTATTTATTAAAATGCAGACCAAATGGATAGAAATACCCACTTAGGCAAAGCAGAAGCAGCTTTATTATCATGTACTTTCTTAAAATATTTTCAGAAAACACATATTTTACAGGGCTAACATATTTTACCAGGCTAACTGAACTACAAGGAACAGGGAAGTTAAAACTGAAGTTATTTAACACCTGAAAGGCACCTAAGATAGTTTTTCTATAGGCTTGAATGCTACAGTTTAAGGTCCAGGACCATGGTGATGTGCCAGACAATGATTGCTGTGTATCTTGGGCCACCTGCCCCGAAACACCAAGCAGTTCCCCCATACATAGAGGTGCAGGCCCATGGTTTGTTGTTTGTCCTCTCTCCAAGGGGAGAGAGAGCTCCAGCTCTCAGTCTTGCCTTGCCAGGGCCAGCTGCCTATGAGGTGAGCACCCCAACAGCAGTGATGGAGCAGAGGGGTAGGGCTGGCACACACGAGCCATTGGCTCCATTTTGGATCCCCATTTGGGAGGAAGGCAAAGAAAACAGCTTTGTTTTTATTCAGATTTCAATAGCAGCTGTCGGAAAGCTGCTCAGCAGTTTGGAATGTCAGAAGTAGTCCCTTTGGAGCTGGATTAGCGAGAGACAGGGACAGCCAAGAGAACTAAGCAGATAGCTGTGCAACCATGGAGTAAAACTTACTGCACACTCACAGATACAAAGAACCATATTCTCTGTCATGTGGAGCTCACTCTCAAATCTCTCAGGCAAGGCCTAAACTAAACCTTTTCTTTAGGCTTGTCTAATTTGCTTTTACTAAATAACTGTGTAAGATGTGTATTGGTACAACAACTCTAAAAATAAATCTGCCAGTCTTACTGGAGGGGAAGCTACAATGTCTGCAAGCCAACAAAAATAACAATTTTTCATTCTACTCAAAGTTCAGGAAAAATATTCATGTTTGCCAAATAAAAAAACCGACAAAACTGATGGGAACGGAAAATATTTTCAGGCTGAAAGAGGATATTACAAACAATGGAGACTCAAAGTCAAATCTCTCATTATCCTTTTTAAAGGAACTTTCTGAAATACAACACCCAATTTGTGCAAGAATGATGTAAACCTTTAAACAATACTACTCCAAATACTTTGTCATCTAACTTTTATATAATTATTTCTTTAACAAATAACGATGGAACTGACCCACCCAATGCATAAACATTTGTTTGGGAATTTCTTCTGGTCTTCTGGCTTTAATTTTCAGCCCTTCTGGCAGTACTGAAAAAACTGAAAAAGAGCTGAAAATCTTAGGGCTACTTTTATTTCAGGAGTTATTCCAGAAGTTCAATAAAGAAATGATGTGTAGATAAGCAAGTCCGATGATTCTCAGATTTAAGCCAAGAATGATTCAAGAAAAATAATAATTTTAAAAAAAAATTGCCTGTAACACCTCTACTCAAAATTACTTCTATTCTTCACAAGAGAGGGTAGGTAGAGCAGGTTTCCCATGAGATCTGCCTAAGGAGATTACTTTGGGGTTAACATAAAGAGCAACTAGAAGCAACTGCAGGAAGATCATTATTTTGAGGTCATTTGGCTTGTTCAGCCTGGAGAAGAGGGGACTGAGGGGAGACCTCATCACAGTCTACAACTTTCTCTTCAGTGGAAAAGGAGAGGCAGGCTCTGATCTCTTCTCTGTGGGGACCTGTGACAGGACTCAAGAAAACAGCACGAAGCTGAATCAGGGGAGGTTTAGGTTGGATATTGAGAAAAGGTAGTTCCCCCAGGGGGTGGTTGGGCACTGAACAGGCTCCCCAGGGCAGTGGTCGCAGCTCCAAGCCTGACAGAGTTCAAGAAGGGTTTGGATAATACTCTCAGACACATGGTGGGACTCCTGGGGATGGTCCTGTGCAGGGCCAGCAGCTGGACTTCAACGATCCTGGTGTGTCCCTTCCTTAACCCAGGACATCCTATGATTCTACATAAACCATCATCCCTCTCCTCTAGCTAAGATAGTTTGAAAACCCCAACTGTTCTGTACTGAAATATGTTACCATCATTAATATTCTCCACCTAAAGTTCTGCAAGAGGAAGAGGAGGAGGGAGTGTTTAACCTGCAAGACCAAGTGGCGCAGCCTAGGATGGTAGCATAGATTTTCAAATGGTTCCCAGTCAGAGGCAGATGAATGATAATCTGCAAAACACAAGAAAAGCTGGCTAATTAAGGATCAGCCACACCCAATGTCAGGATGAATCAAACCAGCCATGTCTTTAAAAGTTCCACTACAGCTACAGAGAGGAAAAATTTCACTTTGCCCTTTGTATCGTGGCCAACGAGCTTGTTCTGTGCCACTTGCAGAATCTGTTACTCCAAAGTGTGAAAAAATTTCTGAAGTCCCTGGACTTTCAAATGAGAACATGCACTCATTTAAGAAATGCCCATTGAAATCCAGCAGCAACCAAATGAAAACTTCATTACTCACAGAAATTAATTTTTCTTCTTGAAAGTAGGTTATGCAACAGTTATCTGAGTAAGTTTACACATAAAGACATTACATCCCTCTGTCCTACTTTATACATTGCTAAGTTTTGCAGGAGAGAAGACAAGTAGAAAACTGAAGGAAGAGAAATAAAATTCTTTTGGGTTTTAGCTACTAGAAAATTGAAAGAAAACAAGTAATCGATTCTCAATACATCCTGATAATATTCTGGGAATATGGATCCCTTATGAAGTTCTGATTCTTTCAGCATTGAAGAGACCAGTCAGCAACGTGAAAATACACTTTTAAGTGCTAGGTTAAGAATTTTATAATTTGAAGGCACACTCTTCAAACACATATTTTAAAATATTCATCCAATTGCTTTTTCTAGACTGAAAGAAAATGAGAGTCAGAAATAGGCTTGGATTGAGTAGATTAGATTGAATTCTTGTAGACTTTCCTATAAAGCTGCTAAAAATTTCATTGTAGAAATTTAGGTGCAATTGTCTTACATGTAATAAATACAGAACTAGTGTTCCTTAAATCTGTATCTCAGCTCCAGACAAAAGCACAAATAAGAAACACCATCTCTAAGGCTTCCAATAATCGAAGGTCCCGTAGAACATGTTTTAAAATGTGAAATATATAGTGTTCAGCACTACACTAAAATCAGAAAAGGATAATAGCTGATGCAGTTAATATCTACTGGGGCATTATTTGCTTAAGCTGCTCAAAGGAAAGACAGAATCCAAACAACTGGAATAAGTGTTCATTTATAATAACTGAGTCACCACACTGTAGTCTGTGTCTTGTACTGAATCTAATAGCTCATATTTTACAGAACCTTAAGTTTGTAGTTGACATGCAATTCATTACTTCCCAAAAAGTTACCAGCACAAGTGATAACAACATCTGAGTTTCCAATGGAAAAATAAATCAACCTGTGACCTCTAGTCCTACTGTCCTCTGAGGGTCCCACTATAATTGAGAGGCTACTGCACATTCATTTTTCTCTTCTCCAGAGGTCAACCACATTCTGCATTTCCAAGTGAAAGCTCTACACTACAACCTCAGACAGCAGCACTACACTCTTGGCACAGGGAGAGAATTTGTTCTGTACTTTGCATACCCTTAAGTCCCACTAGTGCCAGAAAACGTGCCAGGAAGAGAAGGGAAAAAAGGGAACATAAACACTCTTATCACCCAGTATTTGACACTGGCTGTACTTGGTCTCACGTAATGGAACTCATGTTGAGGGATGGAGAAGAGGTTTAAACAGATTGTGTTCTATACTGGATTAGGAAATATTTTTTGGTATGAAACACCAACAGTTTTTACTTCATTAAGTCCCTAATTCTAGCTCATCTGTAATGTACTTTAAGTTGCATCCAACTTGTGAAGCAACTCAATCTCCCACTTCATTGCATGTACCAATCAATTCAAGTTAGGCCAGCATTTCTAGCTGTTTGAGACAAGAAAATGCAGTTATTATTTGCTTGCCTACAGAAATATCCTGAGGTCAATTTAAGTATATTATTTAAAAAGGTCTTACCGGATTTAACAAAAAACATGATCTTTTTTTCTAGCTGTTTAGAATATGATTAAAACTTTATCAACATGGTTCAGCCTTTTTGCAGATCTGGATCTCCTGTCAAATCCAGATGCCACTGGATGTTCAGCAGACGAACTGTTTGATGTTTAGCTAGCTATGCTATGGGCAAATATCTACAGTATTTTATTGCAGTGGTCTTCAAAACAGACTAATTTCACTTTACTATTATAAAGAGTATTTAACATCCCACTAAAACACACACCATCATCTGACATGGTGATGGACATTTAAGTTCCAAGGAGAACAGCATTAAAGGATCCTACTATGGGTTTTAAGAGAAAATCAGCCTCTAACACCTTGGGTTTGGGACATTTTGGAGCTGTTTGAAAGCCTATAAAACTGGTATGGTTCAATGCAGATAAGATTTGCTTTGTGATGCATCACAGAGGGGAAAAAAAGGGGTGGGAAACTAGATCTAGCTAATTATTTTTCATCCCATGGTCTTCTAAAAATAAAATCCCTGGGGTTACCAGGCAAATACTAGTTCCAGGAAAATACTCCAGGGCATACAAAGGATTCTTTTTAATTGTTTTATCTTCAAGGAAATCACATGCTTACGACTCACACCTCTGGAACAGCAAAACTGTCTTTGGGACATAAGAGTGGGTATGAGGATGGCATCATTTCCCACCCCTGAGGAAGCCGTAACTTCATTTTTCATGGAATCATATAATGGCTTGAGTTGCAAGGGCCCTTAAGGATAACTGGTTCCAACCTCCCTGATACCTTTCACTAGACTATGTTGTCCAGAGCCACATCCAACCTGGCCTTGAACACCTCCTGGGGTGAAACATCCACAACTTCTCTGGGCACTTTGAAAGCTTTAGAATTGTTCTGCTGGCTACCTGCAATTTCACAGGACCTTTTTTGGCAACAAAGGTGAGGCTGAGCACAAGTTCTGCACTGTTTCTACTGCAGTTGGAAACACAGATCCGGTATGCCAAAAATGAGGGCACTTGGGAATGTCACTGTGGAAATCTTGATATTGCCAAAGAAACACACAGAACACCCAACCAGGTTAGGCCAGGATGCAGCGCTTTCATGAATTTGCCTGGCAGATGAGATTAATCAATCTCTGCCTTAACTTGCAATTAACTTCTTGCAGCAAAACCAGCACAAACCCTCTGTGGGTTCCAGTGAGCCCCAGACCATGGAGAATTACACTGCAGGACATAGTTGGAACATTTATTTTAGTTTATGCAGACTTTAGCTGGTTTTGCATTTCTGATCCTGTCATTTCTGACTGTGCAGCAGTGGGGTTTTGAAGTTATTCTGACTGGGGTTGTGGCTCTAAAAAGAGATTCATGGCACCACAGAAAGTGCAATGAAAGAAAAGGACAGACAGCAATGCACCTGAAGACACATTGGTGAGACTATGGTTTTTGAAGAGCAGCATTTGATGCTGTCCGGAGATTGCAGCTTAACACCAAAATCCATGCATAGTGTGACTTCTGAACTGACTTGCCGCTTTCCATGTATTTGGCTTAGTGTGTGTATGGCTACTGGTGATTTGGGATGGTAGCTGCTACACACCTGCAGGAAAATGCTGCCAGCCATCCTGCTCTTAGAGCAAGGACAGCCCTTTTGCAGCTTTATTTTAAGAAACTTGTTGGAACTCAGCAAGCAGATCCCAGAAACCTGAAGGTCAACTTTATGGGCTCAAGACATGGCTTACAACTTGAACCAAATGTCATTACAAAAATATCATTTTCTGTGTGAGGAAAGGGAATTGTTCCATAGACACTGCTGGAGCATCCTGTTAAATAACCTCTTAATGAGGGATTAAATATCTACATTTCACTAAAGGGTGAGAACATAAAAAATATCAAAAAACCCCCCAAAAGCCCCACCTAGACCAAACTGCTCTATTTAAACAGAAAACAGAAACAAAAACGTCATCTCAAGAGAGAAGTAACTCAATTATCTGACTGCTCAGCTCAGTTTGTGGTTTCCCAGCTGATGTTAATTGTTTTCACTGCAACAGATACAGGTAATTTTGCAGTAAACCGAGTTCTACTGTAGCCCTTCATCTACTCTACACAGCATTCAAATACCTCTTGCAGATGACCAGTGTTTCTATGAATTCTGTACACAGAAAAATATTTTTAAGACGTGATTTAAATCTTGCAGAAGCCACACAAAATATTTGGGCTAGGCTAAAGGATGTCGCCTTTTTTAATTCAGCCAGTATAAGATGTCGTAGGTCAAGTTCTGCCCTAACTTGTAATTAACTTCAGAGATCTGGAAAGATGGAGTGCAAACAGAACAGATTTTCACCTCCTGCCTGCCTGACACACACAGCCAGATGAATTCTGGCAGTGCTCACTGTTCACAAACTTGCTGTGGACACCCACTGCCAGGAAACAGAGAAACCTCCCTAACAGCCACTTCCACCCCCAGTGAAATCAGTGCTCACAGTGAAACAGGGTTTGCAGTGGGCAGCTGGAAAAGGCATCCACAACTAACTGTGCAATCAACACAGCTTAATCAACAGCTTAATCACAGCAGTTACACACCCATGCTTGTAAGTGTAGGAATTAATGAACAGTGTTCTACTTTGCTTGCAGTAATTAGGTTTTAATCTACTACTGCATTTTTTACTTTACTACAAGCAATGTCACCACAATGTGAAATTGCTACTCAACACAGACATGTTCCTACATGAACACAAGCATCAGTTACAGGGCCATGGCCTGGGTTATGCAAAATGGTTCTGCAAACAGTCAGTGCAGGAGGAGGCAAATAAGGCTTGTTTGGCAGGAGCCAGACTGGAGAAAAGGGTGCGTGCAGTGGTGATGAATCCAGCCTATTTCAAGTGTGGGAGAACATCACCTGAATTTTCTCCTCCATCATATTCTAACTTAAGCCTGCACTACACAGCACTTAACCAATGCATGTCTGGCAGCTGAACAGTGCTGCTGGAAGTGCTTTATACAAAAGAAATAGTTTCAGACAGTAGCATTTGAAAAGTTTCAAAGTCTGGGTGGGATGATCATCTTATACAATTTCCAAATGCTGAGTGGAGAACCAAGATGAGGCAAAACAACAACAAGGGAGTATGATAAGAAGCCTTGGCTCCTAATTTCTATACTGATTTGCTATACAGTCAGACTTAATTGCAAGAAAAAACTGAGATAGCTGAAAAATCCTCCTAACCCATCTCCTGCCTGGTTATCTCTTTCACAACTTGAGGAAACAAAATGAGCAGCTATTTATGAGCATTTATGTTCTTCAATTAAGGATAACAGTGAATCAAGAATCAGAAAACTGTCATTGCTCACCTCAGTTACTCTTTCAGTTTGCTTTGTCTTCATAGATTATCTTCATCGGCTTCTTACTGTGTTTGGCAGTCTACCTGTATGTAATACAAGGTGTGAAGATGTTTTAAACACCAGATGTATTTCCAGTAAAACCATCCTTACATGCACAAAACCATAAATATTAGTTTTGTAATCAGTGGTGAAGAAATAGTTTAATGGAGAATGTGGTCACAGCCTATTTAATAAAGAGTCCTGTTCACCCTAACACCTAGAGACAACTGAACAGGTGAAGCAATAAAATGTGAGAAAGCATCAAATACAGCAAAGACCCTTGTATTCTGCCCCAGACTTCAACAGCTGTGAATTCTGCTTTTGCATGTCAACCAAGCAGTTTGCACGTCAGGCACAAATCGACTCATGGACTCTGGCTGTGAAATGACACTGCTGGGAACTCAACACTGATGTATTTATTGGCTCCTGCTTTTCCACTGATGGAAAAGCACAAGCCAGCCCTGCTTTGAGGGGTACACAACAGGAATCCATCAATTCTTCAAGATTCCTCTTGAGGAATCTTTTCCAAGGGAAATCTACCTCTCCATTCTGGAATAAAATACAGCTGACAGTGATTTTCCAGAAAGGGAATTGCTCCAAGCCTTTTAGGC
The DNA here is from genome assembly GCA_013396655.1 of Campylorhamphus procurvoides. NCBI lineage: Eukaryota > Metazoa > Chordata > Aves > Passeriformes > Dendrocolaptidae > Campylorhamphus > Campylorhamphus procurvoides. The sequence goes on along the minus strand of WBMV01009146.1, from coordinate 339,967 downwards.
AAAATAACTTAGATTTAATATCAGGGCTAGCAAGAAACCCCAAGAAACCATTATTTATCTAGTTCACCACTTCTGGTTAAAGGAGTTCTGGATCCAAATTCTGCTCATGAAGATGCTTGTTTTGAATGAACAGAAACATGTAGAACATGAGACTATTTCAACAATCAGCCTAAGTGCCTTCCCAGGAAGGCTTCAGCAGTTGCATTCTACTGAAAGCAGTATGAACCTACCAGCAGGAATCCAGGGCTTTTACCTCAGGGCTGCTTTCATACCTTCACTCCCAGGAGAACATCTGCTGAATCCTGCTGTTCCCAAAACCCAGGACTTGTGGCATCTTCCCCTACTAGTGGAATTGTAGAGAGCTCAGGAACTGACCAAACCTACTGCAGATGAAGACACGGAAAGGAGTTTTCAGGACTGTTCTGAGGATGCACTGGAGGAATAAGGGTATGGATTAAACAGATTCCCACCCTAGTGAATTTTCTCCAAAAGGAGTTAAAAGTGATTATTTTATTTGAAGCAAATTACCCTCAGGGTAAAAGCTCAGGCAAATCTTCAGGCTGTCAGAACACAAAAAACCTCACTACTGAAAACAAATCCAAGATTAGCCCCAAAGCTCGAAGTGACAACTTTTTATTTTAGGCAAAAAAAAAAAAAGAAATGCCAAAACCATTCCGCTATTGCAGTTTGCAAAATTTTCACTGTTTTCAGTAGAAACAGTTCACAAGTCAGAACGCAATATTCAAATAACATTGTGCAAAATTGTACTGGCATAACTACACATAGCAAAAAGACTAGTGTAAATCAAGAATTCCATTGAAATTAGTTGAGCTGCTCCAGTTTTACAACAGTGTACATCACCTCAGAATAATAGGCCCTTTTTGCAGAACATCCCTGGAATTCCTCTTGCTTACAAAAATCACTTAACATGCAACAAGTAACCAATCAGTACAACATATGCAAGAACACCTCCACAAGTTATCACAGTGTAACAGAGGAAAACATATCAGCCAGTTTCATACAAAGTCAAATCTAATGGCAGTCTCAAACATCCCTTGACTGCTACCCTCAAAAATTGCACATTTCAATAAATGAAATAATTGAGAACGAAGCCAAGCTGTATTCTTAACCATCAGTACACCGACAATTAGGATAGACGATGTGTTCAGAGAGGGTGTGTTTTCTCTTTGTTTTCAGCTTACTAGATTTTCCAACAACTAGAGTTGTTTCAAAAGAAGCTTGTGTAAGAAATGTTAACTTGCAGTGTTATCAGGCCAAGTCCTCTTCTGCTATTCAGACAGACCTGTCAACACTACAGAAGTCTCTGTAGTCAAACACAAATCCCAAAGAAGAACAATTAAACACAGACCATACCTTCAGTATTTACTGATGACATGCAGTGAAATCAAGCAAGCAGTAACAGGACTGCATTTACATTTGGAGCATTCAGGAAGAGACTGGTGCGGTTCAGTTGGGATACAGGACTGGAATTTCACAACACACTTGTGAATAGTTAACATTCCCTCCCCACCTGACTTGACGTGCAAAGTAACAGCTTCAAAACAATGCATCTAGGTCATTCTTTGTATAAACAAAACCCTAGGAGCAGAACTGATTTTCAGAGTTGTTGAACGCTCACAAACACATCAAGAAAACACACAGGTACATCTTGCAATGAGTGGTCATTTTGTCTTCCTGTATACCCATATTTCTAAAAATAATTCCATAAGAACTCTTTGATTACAATAAAACCAACTGTTCCCCAGTGCATTTCACCTCCCTAAGGTTAGGAAGGGCATACCTTCTATTGCCTTTTCTAAGAGCAAGCATTTTTGTTTTAATATATATATCAACCTGGTTCAGGTCTAAGCCAAAACAACATCTTTCAGCTATGATATTTGATGAAGGGCATACACTCAAAGTATGGAATCATATGAAGAAACCACAGTCCTGATATTCTCAAGTGTCTGGGTGCTTTGATGTCTTTTTTGCAGGCTACATTAATCTCATGAGAACAAGTAAGAACAATGCACAAGCTTTGCTTTGGAGATATGTGCAAGCATGTACCAGTTCTGGAGGAGAACAGGCCTGCAAGTCTGTACATAGGAAAAATAATAAAAGGTTCTCACAAATACCAGCCCTGCCTCAAAGCATACAGACAAAAGCAGCAGACCTATGCAGACTGGATGTGTGCATGCACACAGTGAGTCAAATGGAAATCAAGATACCCAAGAAGTCACCCTGCAGAAATTATCTCTGTAACTGGAAGTTTCTGGTGACTTCGTATGCATCCTCCTTCACCCCCTCAGCTTCAAGGAGGAACTGTCAGGTACTCAGCAAGGAAACATTCAGCAAGGAAATATGGATATTGCTGACAGTGAGTTACTGGGCAGACAGCAGTTAGCATTTGAGAGATGGCAGGGAGAGAACAGATAAAACTTCGGCAAGGAATTATTGCTGTTCCACTGAATTCCATTAAACTCAGTAAGTTAGGCCCAAGGCAGAAGAAAGGTTAATGGACTTTGTTTTCTTCTTCCCAAAAGGCTCAGCTTCAGTGTTTTCCAACAGTCTCAGACTCCGAATTGCAGGAAATTGTATTTTAGAACAAATCAAAAAACAGTCCTGAGACTAAACATACTTTTTAAGAGCTGCTATTGCTTTATGTAAGTCTAACACAGCAATCATTTACTTCCACAGCATGCAATATTTAATTTTCCTTCCCTTTTTTCCTCACTTGGGATATGTACCTGAAACCAAGAATTTCCTTCCAAGACATATGTACTCAAGCATCATCTGTTACTTTTCCAAGAATTTAAATGCTGCAGGAGTATGGCACCAAGCAAGTAAAGAACGGCTGATGCAGGTCAAACGTCAACAAGTTTTTGAAAAAAGGATTCCAATAATCATAGATGTCATCATGGACTTCTTTACAATGAACTTCTTCCTTGTGACTTAAGTAGAATTTACAGCTGGAGTAACATAATTTAATGTATATCAGAATCAACTATCAGTGTTACTGAACACTGCCACCAGCCTTGAAGTGCGGCTAGAAGTGTAAAATACCAAGAAAACAAGAATATCAAGTGTGTCAAGTTGTGCATAAAAATAGACCTTTACTTTTTCTTAAGCTAAAAAGTAGGCAATCAAGGAACTGACTAGGTCTATGCATAGTTCAGATTTTAAGTATGCCAAAAGAATTTGAACTCTTTCAGTAAAACTGTGCTTGAGCAATACAAGGTCAGCTCCCCCCAAAAAATGGATATCCCACACTGTACATAAAAGAATTTTTAAAAAGCTCCATGCATTCTCAAAGATATTTGGAAATCGATTTCAATACTTTATCTAACAGCTATGCTATGGCACAAGACAGCACATAAAAAGTTTAAGGCTAGTTTTTGTCTGCACACACATCAAAGCTGGTCTCAGAACAAGAGCTGTCATATTTTCTTAATTCTGAGTCTTTAGTGTGGATTCATAATAAAGTCCAGTTGCCAAGCAATAGCAGAGTTGTCCTGCATATAAAAAAGACTGAATGTTGTCCTGAATGCAGTTTTTTGTTTGTTTGTTTGTTTTTTTACAAAATGCAAAAACTTCACACTTGTGCATTTGGTTTTTTATCAGAGCAGCTCACTAATTTGTACAGTACATTGTCCAATAACATACACGGTAAACTACCAAAGAGATACTTGAAGTACTACAACGCCAGGTGCAAAGGGAAGTCCTACGGTACGAAAGCCCACTGCTAGCTGGGAGAGTCACTTTGTGAGGAAAACAAACATCAGAATGCAGTTTTGGTGAAGTCAGTCAAGTGTCAAGGCTGTAGTAAAGGCTATTTGTTAACTTTAGCCCTTTGGTTCTTAACCATTCAGTTAAGATCTCCTAATAAAGCACGAGGCAGTTTGGCAATGATGGAGTTCTTCACATGCTACTGTCACAGAAATAGAAAACAGACTTACAAGGACTTCCTTCACCTGAATATGATCTGGATCGGTCACACCAGGTTTACAAAAACCGACCTAAAAAGCAGTAAATTTTAGACTTCAAATTGCACTGTAGTGTTCCAGAAGAAACTCATTAATATCCAAAAAGCCCAGAAAAGAATTATCAACTGGCAAAATTACACAAATTTAATGCACAAAGCCACTTATTTTAAAATTCAGCTAACTGACAATGTCAGTGCAAATCAGAACTGTTACTTCAAAACAATCCTATTTTTAAGGCGAAGATAAATAGTAAGCCAAATTCTGCTTGTTTGCTAATTTAACAGGTACAATGCTTTAATACCTCCTGGTACATTTTCATTTACTGATTTTTTGCATCATGTTGTAAGATGGGTTCATTATACTACAAACACAGGACTTTCACATTCTAGTATGTTTTACATTTACTTGCTGAGTAAAGTACATTGCTATCACAGTTACTTACAGAGGATTTAAAGGAACAGCAAATGTTCATTGAAATGATGATTATTATCTGCACACACATGCAGGTGTTTTTTTTCTCCCAAGCAAAATGTTTGCAAGCAAATTTATCATATTAAACACTGAACAAAACTGTTATATTTGCAGTATCACCTTTAAATAGTTGCCATTATGAAGAGACCTGAGTTTGCACCTGATTTGTGGGAGCTACTTATATGGAAGCTGTGTGTGTAGACCAGTGAGAACTGCTCATGTGCAACAGATCAATATTCAGACCCAGAGACTGCCCACGATGACACTTGGAAATTACCAAATCTAAGTCTGTAAAAAATGTACGTCAGCTTTGTAAGCTGATATGACACTGGTATTCAGCTCATTGCAGTTTTTTGCATATCTATATTGCATTTACTCAAACCCAAGTAATGAACTCCAGGAACATATGAGAAACCACACTGAAGTTCCTGAACAGTTTCTGTTTGCAATTCTCTTTCCCCCCATTTTCATCTTTTATTGTAATTTCAAAGGAACTGTTAACTGCTGCATTATCAGGACAGATCAAGTAACAAATAAACCCAAAAAAACTCCTGCATAACAGATATCATGCCTGACAAACCATCACTTTCAACGGACACACAAACACCACTATGACGAAGGGAGGAAACCATGCACAGGTATTTCAATACTATGTGGCCAGGGTCTATAATACAGTGATGAGTCACGTCAGAGCAAATTTGTACCAAGAGTGATTAATGATTCAGGCTGACTAACTTCATAAGTAGCCAAGCAAGCCTGTAAAAGCCAAGTATTTTCTGGAAGAAGGAATACCAAGCAAGAGGACAATATGTTTTTTCCCTACCTCTGCACAAAAATTCTATAAACAAATAGAACAACACTGGGGCAAGTGCTTTAAAATGCAATTTTCCAGCCAATAAACCATCACGAGTAGGAATTCTGTGAAGGAAGAAGTTTCAAGAATGTGACTTACCAGAAGCACAAATTTTCAATATCAAAAAAATGTACACTATATGCTAACACTTTTTTTTTGCATACTCTTCTGTTTTAAAAATTTCAAACACATTAACTTATCTTGTTTTGTTCAGGGCTGAGGCTGTTCAGCAAGGTCACATAATTTGAGACTGCTGAAGTAATTCAGCAATCCTTTGGTCCCATCAGCTGTAAACCAGCCAAGTATAAAAGAACCTTCCCTACAAAATAAAAAAAAAAAAAGAGGAGGGGATCATCACCAGGAAACACCATCTGCTATGAACCAGAAAAGGCAGATTTTTGTTACAAAATACACATTTTCATACAAAAAACATCTTGCAAAACCATCTGATTGCCCCTCCCTCTGCAGATTACAATGGTAAATGGGATCAGCTGGTTGGTCTTGGGATTTTTGTTTTAACAGGAAAAAAAGTCAAAGGACACACAGCATCACAACAACTGGTCCTTTAAATGGCAAACGATTATGACAGTCTTTGTTTTCACCAGTGTTTAAAAAAGCAGGAGAGAAACAGAACCATAGTCTTCATAAGCAGAAAGTGTAACAGCATATCAGCTGTTGCATCCTTCTGAACTTCTCAATGTGCTACCAAACTGTCAATTATACAAACAGTTTGATTATGGCAGTGCCATAAATTGTTAAAACAATGTATGATCAGAAAGGTCCAGTCAAATGGTTCCATTTTTATCCCATTAGTTGTCCAGAAAAAAGTCAAGAGAATCTAAACCTATTCTTCAGCTTCCTCAATGCATCCTGCTGGCTGGAGCAGAGAGGTCTGTGGTATTACTGTACTTGTTCCACGAGAGATCCTGTCTTGATCTGTGTTTGTGGTCAAGGCGGCCATGGAAATGGGTTGTAACAAACCAGGCGTCATGCTGGAGGAGACAGTCAGGCTGTGTGTAGTGCCCTTAAGTGTGAGATCCTGTGTGGGAAGAAGTGGCTTGAGGATGCTGACAAGACAGAAAGCAGAGCCACTTTTCGGAATGAAATTCACTTTGTTCTTGTCAGGGCAATAGAAGGCTGGAATTTCATGCAATGGCTTTGGCCTAGAAATAAAATACACACAATAGTTTTCTGGAACAATCAAATTCTGCCAATGGCAGGGATGTACTGCTGAACACATCATCAGAAACAAATTGAGGCTTCAACTTGGAGTATTTCAGCTACTCAATAATGCCTTAATGACATTCACATCACACAGCAAGTAACAGGACAGTACATGTAAACAAGCAGTTTACATGAGGTGAACAGCACGTTCTTAGGGCAGGCTGTCTTGAAACCTAAGGAAAGCACCAGCTTCACGTGGCAGATCACAAGCCCCATGTATTAGCACATCCAATATATGATAAAGTATACTTGATCACATTCTCCAGAAACTTTCACAACCCATCCAGTTCTGCCCCACATACAGACACCATTTATAGAGTAAGTCTTGTAAAAAAGAAAGCTGGCATAGCAACGTCCCCAATATTGCATATCTCGAAGCAGTTCAGATCATAGGGAGATCCCCTTTTCTAGACTTTTGACTACTTTTTATGTTCACATGGCCGTGGCCTGACCTTCTGTAAAAGATAACCCCATCCAACTTAAAACCTCAATGCAGAGAGTAAATTATAGTATTCCTGAAGAGGCATTCATGATCAAGTACCTACAGCCTGAGAAGGAAGTGTGGAACACACATTTAGATCCTGACCTGCAGTTTTGCCATCTCAGCATAGAACTCAAACAAATCAAAAACATGCTTTATGAAAAGCAGAGCTGGAAGGGAAATGGTGGATAGCAGAGGAATGCCTTCTGTGTTCATCTCTAACCCTGCAAATCTACTTAAGCTAGCCAAATTCTACTTTAAGACAGAACTATGGGAATCTGCTTTAAAGCCTCTCTTTACTGCTGGAAAACAGCCATCAGAAATTTATACTAATTTTTTCCTGTTGCCGGCATTGTCCTTTAGCCTGCAACCTCCCCCTCCCTTCCATGTGTTTGTCAGCCAGCCTGATGCACTTCCGTCTCTGTTATAATGAGGCCGAACCAATCTCCAGTGCACTCTTGTAGGAGAGAATTACTTTTCAGAGTAAAGTCTGTTCATGAAATAGGGTACATTTCCATGTTAGCCAATTCTCCCAAGTGTCCAGAAAATTCAACTCCACTTATAAATTTTTTTCCCAAATGAAAATCCTGTCTAGGATTTTCAAATAGAAATTACGTTAAACAAAGGTCGAGCTTTAGATAGTTACACTCATGTATTCCACTTACACATGGAACACAAGTAACAGATGCAAAAGGATTTTTTCATGAGACTGCAGTGTCCAGAACTGCCACAGCTAGGTAAAAACTGCTGCAGAAGCCTGTTTTACTCTACAGCAGAATAGTCCTGGAGCCACATAGCAAGGACTTTCAGAAAGAAATGTCAATGCAAATCAAACTGCAATAGATTATGTTCCTAAACAAGTGAACACTATTTAATCTGTTGGCAAGGAAACTTACACACTCTAGAATAGAGACAGGTAACTTAAGTTACTGTAACCCTTCCCACATTGCTATGGGAGAGGCCATAGAGACCTCTCAAAATCCATTTGCAGAGATCAGGCAAGCTCAAGGTGTTTTTTAATTAACACTTATACTAGATGGCATTGTTGAATAGAGGTATAAGAGAATTACAGCAAATCTATACTCCTTGTAAGGCAAAATGAAATTTTTAACTATAGATTCTTGGATACAAGTCACATAAGGGTATAAAGACGTCTCCGAAACTAATAATAAAACAAACTCCCAGAATATTCCCAAACTACTAAAGTTGGCTTTTTCAGAATAATGAAAATATCAAATACTCAGGGTAAAATTCACTCCTCTGTAACAGCCACATTGATTTAGCTGAAAAGAATATGATCTTCAGAGTCTAGATGACTGGATGTGCCTGTCAAGCTGTGTATATATTAGCTGGTACACCTGCATTACAGCTTATTAGTACATCTCTCTCTAGCTGACTATTTGAGTTCCTCTCCCACTGTCAGGTAAGAGACAGTATAGTTTTTAAAAAAAGTCTCTTAAGATTTTAACAGAAAACTCCAGCAGTAAAATACACACATATATGCCAGTATATAGTCACACAAAACAGAGATCAGGCTGTTATCATTGTTTTAGCAACTGGATTAATAACTTTGATCTGACACTAAAAAACAAAAAAAAAAATCAATAAAGCAATAATTAACTCTGTTAGATATTATTTCTTACATAGCAAAGATCAACTTACAAGTTTTCCTCAAAGACTTTCACCTTTTCACAGCCCTCAGGAGGTTCACGCTTGAACATGTAGCTGTTGTTGGGTTTTGGTGAGGTAGCGTATTTTGGCAAAGGAGAATTATTCCCATTCTCTGCAGGAACAGAGTTTCTGATTACTTAAATGTGTCACACTATAAAAAACCCACAAGAGCTGTCTTTAAATGCTCCCCAGATTCAAAGCCACTTCAATTACCAACGTCACAACATTAAGAAACATTTTCATTTGCCAATAAGCTTTCTTATCTCAATCCCTTTCCTCCTTTTTATTTCTCTTTGTAACATTTTCAGGCTCCTCTGCAATCTCTGATCATTCCTGAATATTTTCAATTTGTAACTGCAACCCCAGATCTACAGTTCTGTGCCATCACCATCTACCCAAAAGAAATGGGCAGAAGCCGTATCCCTTAAAAAACTGAAGAGTTTTATGTTGAATTAAAAAATTTTCCTAGTATATCTCAGGTTTCAGATAAAAAGAATAATTAAAAAAGCCTAAGCAGTTAAACCTTTATGGGTGCATGTATGAAATGCTGAAAGGTTGCCCACTTTGTCCAAGATCATAAAAACACATACCTGACAAGCAACAGGGCTAGCCTACTGTGCTGTTCCACCTGACACTGTACACTCTTGCTTCTTTAACTTGTTTAAAATACTTGAAGAATGTATTATTTAAAAAACAAACACTTGCTTGGGAAGCATATTCCTCAAGCATACCTATTCAGCTCCAATTCACATGTGTGCATGGAGTATTTGGAGCAATTTGGAAAAGACAAATTCCTTACAAAGAAAAACACATTCTCCCATTTCTCCACAGATGTAGGGAACAAACCCCCTCTTTTACTGCATAGCCATGCACAGTTCAGCATGGTTGAACTTCCGGAGTTACACAATACCTTTATCTCTGGAATCACCAAGAAGATCATCTGCAGAACATGGACTTTCTTCACTGCTCTCATTACAGATGGTAAGAAAGGAGGTTGGGGACACAGACTGGGAGCGGCTGCTGTTGTTGCTGCCCTTGTCTGCTCCGCCCGGCGTTTGGGTGTCGATGCTCCGAGTGCTGCTGCTGCGCTGCACCAGTGGAGGTGGCGCACGGTGCCCGTCGGGAATGTCCTGAGGCTGTTAGAAAGGACAGCTTTCACATGGCTGCTCTTGCCTGCTTAGCCTGCTTTAAATCCAGCAACAGTGTGGGGGGTTTTTTTCAGGTTTCATAAAACCATTTGAGGTAGAAAAATTCATTACACACAACTCCAAGAGAAAATAAGTCAGGTTCAGAAACTAAGGACAACAGTTTTCAAGATTTCCCATCAACACAGAATAGCTGCAGTTGAAAGGGACCTCTTGACATTATCTAGTTTAGCATCTCTGCTCAAGCAGAGTCAGCTAGAATAGTCTGTCCAGGACTCTGTTCAGTCAAGTTTTCAGTATCTCCAGACAGTGATTCCACAAGTTCTGTGGATAACCTACTCCAGTTTTGCACATCCTCACCCATTAAAAATAAATAAATTAATCTAATGTTCCTTAATTTATGCCCACTGCTCCCTTACTCCATCACTGGGCACTACTGAAGAGACCAGCTCCTTCCTCTTCATTCCTGCACATCAGATATTTATACACATCGATAAGATCCCCTGAGCTTTCTCCTCTCAAAGCTGACCTTCCAGCTCTCTCAGCATCTCCTCATATATGAAAGATGTTCCAGTTCCTTAATCATCTTCATGGTCTGTATTTCTGATACTTTATTACTACATTTACCTCTAAAAATCATTCAAATAAAATTAACATTAAAAATCGTCAAGTTGTGCTTCAGCTGGGATGGGGCAGTTCAGTATATGCAAAAGAGATACTACAAAAACTCTCAAAACAGACTTTTTTCTTTTCCTCTGTTTCACTGAGATTTCTTAGTAAGAGGAAAAGGTTCAGATTCAAACTTTAACTCATTCCTTCCTTTTGGTTTCCAAGAGACTTTTTATTAAAGAAAAAAACGTAAATAAAATTAATTCCAGACAAATTTCATTCAAAAAAATCTGCGAAACAAATCTTATGACTTGAAAATCTCGAAGAAACCCCCAAATAATTATACAGAACAATCATGGTGGCAGATACATACAACAAGCTGTTCCTCTTTGTCTCCCGTCTCCTTGATTATTATCTCAATCTCCTGATTCAGTCCTTCTACACTGTTCCGGAATCGTGATCCTGTGGATTTGGTAATAGGTATCACAGGAACAAGAGCACTCTTTGGAATGGGAGCCTGAAGAACCAGAGACAACGAGAATGTTTTGTAAATAAATCTACATTTATTTCTATTCAAAAGCAACTGCTGAAACAGAATCCATCTACACCTCTGTACCAGATATACTTGAAACCATAGTGACTGTGTTAAAAGGGATGCCTTAAATGAAGACAGACATCCTGAATTTTGTCTCAAGTCCAATTTCTAGCAGGAAAAGTTATATAATCAAGTCTCAAAATTTTCTTCAGTATGGTCTGTTTCCAGCTTTACATTGCTTTACAAGTGAAAATTTAACTGTAAACATTTAAATGTAAGTAACTTTGAAGCCTTGAAAGTACTTTGACATTTCTCCTGAGGTGAGCTATACCACAAAGGCACATCATTCACTGTTGGATTTACCACTTGTAACTTCATTAAAATTGTATTTTAATGGAAGTCTGTGGCCACCTACAGTAACAAAACACACACAAAAGGAAAATTATTTCACAAATGCAAGATTGCACTACGCTAGAAATTAGGACCAACATATTAACTATATAAGTCAGAATAAAAGGCTGACAAAACAACCCAGGAAAACTTCCACACAAAGAATAAAATCTCAAACCCAAATGCTGGCGCACAGCTCCTTCAGAATGAAGATAAGCATTTTAAAAATCCAGTGTTTCAAAGTACGCATGAAAGCTGCATTCTCAGAAAACACGTTACTGAAGTTTCCCAAACCCCCTTTGGCACACCACAACTTCTCACTGTTTTTCACTATTTTTCAGTCTCTCCATTAGCACCCTCATTCCCGTTAAAAAAATCCCGCTAACAGGATACTAGAAGATTCTGCCCTCCTTAAGCAGGGCTGTACTACAGATAATGGAATGCTTCCTGCAAAGTTAGTTCAACTCAAACAACAGCAGGTCACTTAGGTCACAGCAGAATTCCTGAACTCTGTGGTCTAGAGTGCAGTGATTGAGAATATCTCCTCTGCTAACTGAAGGACGAGCACTACCTGGTCTTCAAAGTGGTTTGTTTGTGGTTTTTTATTTCATTTTTAAGTAATAGGACTGCATAGACAGACATTAAAGCATTGTCATTTCACATGCGCTTTCTCAAAACCCACAAGGCTTGGCTGGCAGGAAACCTACCTTAGAAAAATTAATGTAAAAAAGCTAATTTTAAGTGCTGATCATAATGCAGACTTATTGCCACAATCACAAATCTTTAAGGCTGCAAAAGTCAAGAATTACATGGGGTTTGCTTTCCTGAAACATTAGATTTGCTATTAAAAAATAATTAAAAAAAGATTTGCACAAGCAAGCACAAAACCTTCAGTTCGGGAAATGCTTGTCACTCTGTTTGTCAAAAAACCCTGAACGTTCTCATAATAGCCAAACTTGTAAAGACTTTCAAAAGTCTTGCCTGAAGATGAAAAAGAGAAAACTAAAACCACTGGAGAAGAACACAAAAAAACTCTGAGAATACAACCCTGCTAATTCTGTTCCAAGCAAGGCCTTGGATTAACAATCCAGTAAACTAATGCAGGTAAACATTCAGGCATAATACAGGTGCATGAACACAAGTTCAGGCACCAGAGACTGTTTATGTACCCAGTTACTCAATATACGTATTCTTAGGACAAAGTGAATTGTTAAAAAGTAGAAGGCAAGTATGTCTTAGGATTTCAGCCAGTATTAGCAAAACATGCGAATTCTCCATCTTTTAAATATGATTGCCTACCACAAAAATTCTTACAATCATGCTACTACTTGAAGTGCTCAAAGTAGAAGGGCACAAGTGGTTCCAATAGAGTTCAATAGAGCATGTTTCACTTCCAAGAAAAATAACATTCTGTACATGACTGAGGATGACTTGTTAGCCCAGACTGCCAGAGGGCAGAAAGGGAAGGAGGTGTCGTGACAATGGTAGAACAATCAGCCTCCAAACAAGAGACTTGTCCTTAGAAATACTGCCTTCACAGAGGTCTGCACAGAGCTGGGCCCTGACATGCAGGAACAGGCTACCAACCCTTGACTACTCACCTGCATATTTGTGAACACACACAATGAGAAAAGGTGCAAACAGGACAACAATTACAGCGCTCACGGAACAACACCCTGTCAGGGAGTTTTGGTGGGGGACAGCGTCCTGAAACTTACAGGTATGGCATAAACTCATGAGATAGGAAATACAGGTGATGACAAATCCAAATTGGTCACAGGCATTTCAGCAAAAATGCTCTTCCAACTTTTCTACAAGCAGCAAAACTTTAAATGAAATCCAAGGGTTTGTGATGCCTTTAGATGTTAACATCAGACCTCCTCTAGGTTGAATAGATCATGCCAATTCTACTCTAAAAATGAAAATGTTCTACCTATGTAAGCTAAGAGTGACACCGAAAACAGTAAACCCCAAATACTGCCAACTGCATGCAGTTGGTCTGGATATTAGTGGTTGCTTAGGATCAATCAGTTGGTAAGACATTAAGGAGACATTCTTCCCAGGAAAGTGAAAGGAGATGGGGAAGCTTGATGATTCATAGCGTCAAGCAGCAATGTAATATCAGTCAAGTGCACTGAGAAAAAAAGATTATTTTGGAAAAACAAATCTATTTATTCTCCCATGTGGCTTTGGTTCTGACCTCAATTCTAGTTTCTCCATTACGCCAACATCGAGAATAAAGAAAGATCCCATTGTTTTGACTCCTGTTTACAGACTTAGTACCATGCAATTAATTCAGACTGTCCTCAGAGGCATCCTGCGATCACCTGAGGAGGCTATGACCTTTCTGCAAGCTCCTCTTCCTGTTAAGAGGAGCAAAATAGAACATTTCTGGCATAATGTAAAAACCACACAAAACCCCCCATTCAATTGCTCTGCAAAAAAATGCAGTCAGCAGATCAGACTTTATCATGGTTCTCACCAACTATTTCCTGACTCTGGGTAGATGGACAGGAACAGATGGACAGAACAGCTAGCAAGCTTATTCTACAGAGACTGTGTGGATTCTTTTCCCTCACACAAACATCACATTAGAAAGCACAACTAAACAACTACAGGCTTAGTTAGCAAGACCCACTAAAATTTTTGGAAAATCCAAGAATTCTGGCAAAGTTTAAGTTTTTACTAATAAGGAAGAAAAGAAAAAATAAATTCACTGAAATGTCTTCTTTTAATTTTAACTAGAAGAATATGTTCTTTTCCAAATGTTAAGCAGAATTTACTCAGTCTCTGTGAAGGAACTACTGAGGCAATTTCCTAACATTTTTTTTCACCTTGTCAGGAATCCAACTCTTTGAGCTCAGAAATCTTTGTATGACTCTCTAGAGTCAACAAACACAAGTTTCCTTCGAGCTAGGAATGTAAAAAATAAATAAAAATTCTAAATATTCTCATCAGTAAATGCTAGATTCCACATAGTCCTTCCCACAAATCCTGAAGGAACTGAGCTGCTGCCAGAGATTCTAGTTTAGCGGTTCCCAAAAGAGGAATGAGAAAATCTAAGAACTTTGCCCTTGATGCCTACAGTTACAGATTCTCACTCTTATAAAACAGCCACTCAATGTCATTAATCTAAACCCTTCACTTACTCTTTTTGAATCCTTCTGTAACTTGTCCCCTTCACAAGTAACTCATCACAGCAGGCACAAAATTTACCAAGAAAAACAATGTTTTGTTTTGTACCACAATCCTGGAAAAGCTGCTTTGCCTCAGTTATATTTTATAACTTGTTTCACAAGCCCAAAAACTAATGATCCATTGTGCAATATTTTATTCACTTACTCTAAAATTTGACAGAATGCAAAGGCATCCCTAGAATAAGCAAAATAATAAAATAATTATGATGTAAAAAGAAAATGATATGTCTATAATTTGGGGGGGGGGAACATTTTACAGAGTAACAGAAGCACTTGTTCCTTTTCAAAATTAAAACCCACTAACATTATCTACACTCAAATGACAATAGCTCAGCATTCAGAAACCCCCAGGTTTGCAGAATGCCAAGAAAACACGTTAGGCTGCATGAGATACTCTGGGTACTAAAGGGCCCACACCAAAAGTGCCTCAAATGTCCTCAAGTTCTACAAATTTGGATAAAACAGTTCCATCAAGTATGCTGATCTGCCTTTGGTTTTTTTAAACCAACAGTTTGTAACACATTTTCTAAGTTGATTTTCATAAACTTTTGCAAAAACCCCTAGAAAGGGACTGGGTCATTAATTTGTCTTTGTTCATCATTTTGGACTGTTGTGACTTGAGCTACAGCAGTCACCAAGATCAGCAGCACAATACACAGCCCCCACACTGCACTAAGGTAGACCAGTATCTGTATACACAGCCGGGTTCAAATTCAGTCTGTTCTTCTACTATACAGAAAAGGAGAAAATAGTTTCTGTCACAAGATTTAAGGAGTCTGAAGAAGCAATTTCGCAAATTGTTTGTCAAAAAATGTAATTCTAAAAAAAGAAAACCTAAATAGCACAGAATTCAAACTACCAACAGATTGAATTCAAAAGGCACTTAAACCCTGAAAAGTCATGGCTCCTAATTAAGTTACCTACAGCAGGGATAAGAAGTTAGGG
This sequence comes from Campylorhamphus procurvoides, assembly GCA_013396655.1. Classification (NCBI taxonomy): domain Eukaryota; kingdom Metazoa; phylum Chordata; class Aves; order Passeriformes; family Dendrocolaptidae; genus Campylorhamphus; species Campylorhamphus procurvoides. The sequence continues at coordinate 324,463 of WBMV01009146.1, read as the reverse complement.
TCTGAGACAAAAGATGCTAATGATTTTTTATCCAAAGTGGGAGTTAAGAAGAACAGAGCAGAAGAAACTCAAAACACTCTTCTATTTTTCTTATTTCCAGTCTTGAAAGATAACAGATTCACTGAGACACCTGACTTTTATCTAGGAAAGAACCTGGCTGCTAAGGACTCTATGCATGGTTCTCCCTTCTATTTTTGATTTCACCCGTTACCAGAGTGATTAAGTACCCATAGAGCAGGACATGTGCTGGTGCGACAACAGCTTCTCTTTGGCCTAAATTATTTCCAGAAGGATGGAAGGACAGAAATTAAATAGTTTTTATTAACTGGTGTCAAATTATGATATTTATTAGAACAATGCTAATGGCATTTCAGGAGCAATTGGGAGTATGATTAGATTTTCAGAGAAGCTTCACAGATTAAGTACTTTCTCAATTCACAAGACCAACAGTTTAATAGTTTCTTTCAACTACATTTTCTTGCAAGGCCACTGCGAGGAATTCGTTCTCTTTGTAACTGTTACAAAATTGTGTGCATCAAATACACATTCATGACCTATCAATAGGAAGGCGAAAAAAGCTTTCCTCTGAAAAAATGACCAAACTTTTTTATTGGTTTTCTTAAAGTTACTCAAGCAAAGCACACTTGAAAAACGATCTGTGTGTCTAAAAGCCTATTTTTTAATGCCTGTTATCAACTAGGCTAAAAATATTACATCTCTGTCAACCTGACCTTATTAAAAGTCTTGAGATAAAACTAAAACTGCACACAGAACATGTGGTGGCCTAACCATTACAGTTTTTGAAGTGATTACTATTTCCAAGGCCCTAAATGACAGGAAAAAGAACTAAAAATTTTACAAAGGCTGAATGCAGTCATGTAATGTATAAACACCTACATAAATAATCCCATTGAATAACCTTTTGTCAGGTAAGCTCTCTAAATCTCATCACAGTTTTAGAGAAGTGTTCGTCAAGACACCAAATGTGCTCAAAAAAAGCACATTTTATTTGAGTATATAGTTCTACCAGCAGTTTGCTCCATACCATATCCTACATGCAAATTCGTCATTGTTACAGCAATGTGTAATAAAAAGATGATAAAAGTTTTAGACTAAACTTATCTGTCATCCTTTTGTGGAGCCTGCAGAACACATTTTAAAGGAAGCATTTAACTACCTGAAATTATTTGAAAGTGGGAGTTCAAAGCCAGCTCACCCAAGTAACACAAAGATCCAGGACTCCGTTCGTTCAGGGAAGACAAAAGAAAGAGATCTATTTCATAGAATTCACCCATAGCTACAACATATTTATCAGTCTGTGGGATTTCTAAGTTCCCTTTAAGGCAAATCACAACTTTCAAAGGAGTCAAAAATAGTATTAGCTACCCAATAGGGCCAAAAGCACCCAGCCTTACCTGGCTGTGGTTAATGGCTGCATGGTTCCCATGAAATGGAGACTGCCTTTCCTTATCACGGTGATGCCGACTGCTGTGTTTGCTCCTCTGCAGCTGCTGACGCAGTTTTGCAATCTAACAAAAGAAAAAGTACATTTCAACAGATGTATTCAGGTACACATGTATTTTCATCGATCTGTTCCATCACTTAGTTACAATTCTTTACTACCACAACGCTCATAAACATTGCCAGCACTAAATTAGGCTCCAGTTCTTGCACAGCTAATATGTTAGTTACCAGTTCAGCTGAAGCCCAGAAGACACTTCTGGAGGTTTAATGAAAGAACTTCAAATACGTGGAGTTTGAAAGTAGTTTGGTCACTGCTTTATTTCCTTCTTTGATGAAGAATGTCACCTGCATTCAGCTCTTTCTTTCCCACACATTCAGGTTAAAAATTTTAATAGACCTGCATTATTGTATTTAATCCTGCCTTCCTGAAAAATCATGGTATCAGTGCATACCAGTACAAAATTTAATCCAAAAGGTATCTCAAGTAATGGCATTTCTGACCTCCTTGAGTTGTTCATTGCTGCCCCATGATGATGAACGCTTATGTGAGCTTCTCTTCTTTTCTAAATATTCTTCAGCCCAGGCACTTTCTGTCTGCAGCAAGAAGATTACAGGATTAATTAAAAAAGATAATTGCTACTTTCTGACAGAATATTTTAAGATAAATTAAAAAAGAGAACATTTAAGATTTGCTAGATTTAGAAATGAAAGCGAACAGAGTCACCAACTAGAAACCTTTCTCATAGGTGAAATATGAAAAAGTGGAGTGAAACTACATAAATAAAAATCCCAGCAACTTTCAGGCGTACTCTAATAAAGTAATGTGCTAGCTTCCCTTCCAAATTAGTGAGCATAAGGCCGTATTCACAGCCAGATGTACCACAAGCTGCTATAGAGTTCTGAAAAACCAGTATGACAGTGCTGAAGTGGGGAGAGACTGTATACTTTGTTTTCTGCACAGATGCTGACCTTGTTATTTCTGACACATTACCAAGGGTAGCTTGGTATAAACGTTGTCTACACCAGCAGAGCTTAAAAATCATGTTCTTACTCACAAGAATGAGAAAAAGGAAGGCAAGGCATATAAGCACCACTAGAACTATTGCAAAGCAGGGAATTAATCTATAAATGCCTCAAAATGCTCCAGGTTCACAGTTGTTTCAGGCCAAGCAGAAAGCAATACAGATAATATTAAACTGGTTTCACTAAACCAAGAGAGCCACTACTGTTTAATTAAAAAAACCTGCAAATGTACTGTGGTAAAAGACTTCTGAGAAATTCAAAGTATCATTAAGACAAACTATTTAAGGAAAGAAAATGCACAGGCATAATATGTGATAATACTGCATGCTTCATGGACAGTTTGTATTTCCACCTCACCACACCCAGAAATGTCTTCAAAAGCAGTGAACTGTAAAGGCTCTAAGAAGATGGAGAGTAAAATCTCTCAGGAACCTCCATGCAGTCACATGAAATATACCTAATGAAGCAAGGAGAAGGGTATCTGGAAGCAGCTCATACACTCAGAGAAACAGCAAATTCCTTGAAATTCCTTGCTGCCACAATGCAGTGCTGATCTAACCTTATTTTTAGGAGTCACTGCTATCTCACTTTCTCCTGTGTAGAGAAGCTTTGATTGCCTCTAAGTCTTTACATGTAAAGTGAGCAGGAGTTGTTCTTACATGTGAGACCAACAGCTTGCAGAAGCCACAAGCTGACCTTACTTACCCCACGTGCACTCAGATCACAGAAACACAAGTCCTTTGTGGTATTTTGCCTGTTTTGCAAGGAATATGGAGCTGTAACTCCAAATATATAGGCTGCAACCCCACCAGCTTCAGTTACAGATATAAATTTCATAAAAATGAAACCTCCACTATCAGCAGTTTTTAATCTTCATCATTCTAAATAAAAAACTAACTAGGACAAATCTGAATAATAAAGTTAGTAGGCTTTCTTTGAGATTCCTATTTCATAGCAAAATCTGAATGCATTACAATCTTTTTCTGGGAAAATCCTCACTGATCATCATAAAATAGAGTAATTGATAATCCCCATTCCTAAGTAGCAATCTTAGTCTAGTCAATTCCTGGATGTCAATCAGGAGCCTCATGCTATCCCCTCTAGCTTCTGGAACAGTTAGCTTTAGTCACTAATTCCATCCCAACTCAGCACAACCATGACACTTGCCTAGAGAAGTCTAATTAACACTCTAATCAGTCTTTGCCTTTAATTTATATTCAAGACTTTGACTCAAGATTGAAGACTTATTTAATAAATTAATATCTGATTCATTTTACATCATTAAAGTTTGCTTTGATGCTCTTCCTCAAAAAAAAATAGAAACCTTTTCAGAGCGGTCGTAGATATAAGGCATTAAATTAGAGGAAACCTGTACATCAACACAGAAATATGATACTGTTTTAGCAAGCCTTCTCCTACTTATTCTCCATATTTTGTTTCTAATACTTATTATCAAGAACAGACTGAATAACCAGTAGACAAATTGGGATTTATATTTCTCTAGGTTTTTAATGTACAGCTCCTTGCTTATTAGTTGGTATCATTCCCAACATCCTGCCCCCATTCTAGAATTACAAAGAGAAATTAGTTCAAGACTAAATTTATTACAGAGAGTAGAACACTTAAGAAAAAAAAGGTCTTAAGAAGCAACAACTTTGCAGTCCAAATCAATTATTTAATAATTAAAAAATATTATAAAAATATTCAATAATTGTCTCCTTTTAACTTGTAAGCCAAACAGGTTTAATTCAAATAAAAAAAGACACAAGATTATGCCTCTTTCTTTCAGTCTACAAATTACAGAAACTTGCATCCAAGGAAGGAGAAATGAAACGCTGGGCTATTTTATGGAACAACCCATCCTGAATCACTTCTGTATACAGTAGGATACCATGTAACAACTGCTCCTTAAAGGAGGCTGAAACAACTGTCACATAATGCCAGGTTCATTCAATTGTTTGTTGGTTCCCTTTTTACAGGTTGCATAGGACTGAACCCTTAAAAACTTCTGAACTTTTGTTAAGCTGTTGACGTTTATTGGAAAATCATGTACTTTTCCAACACTTCATAATTGAGCTAAATTTCAACATCATTCCTGGTTCAACGAGGTAGTTCTTCAATGCATATAATTCTATACTTGGTGCGCAGAGCTCAGGTGAACATTAAGGGCCTTTTGCAACCAGAGGATGAAGAGACTGTCATAGAAAAAGCTACAGTCACTTCTGTAGAGCCACTACAGAAACATTTTTATTCCGTTTTAAGACAGACATATATATATAAGGAGTCACTAAATTCTCTCTATAAGTTTAAAATGAATAGCACTTAATCCCAGCACAATCTTGTGTACTGCACATCGTAACAACAATGAGAATACTGATGTGCAATGCACTAGCATTTTCCGAGGCAAGAAGTGGAACTATTAAATAATAAATAATTCACATACCCAATAGCAAAGGATTCCTGCCATTTGAAAGTGAAAAGAAACTTGTAAACAAGAAAGCTAAAGTGAATGTTTTCAAGGGAAAAGCTCCTTACATTTAAAACCCACCTTTGCATTTAAATCCTCCAAAGACAAAGATGTCCTACCTGTGTGGCTTTGTCTCTCATACATGGAGCAGCCTGCCCATGATTATCACGAGGCCACTGTCCAGCAAGGTATGGAGCAGCAAGTGTATCCAGTGAGGAAGTCCGACGAACAATACTAGAAGGGCTTGATGAAGGTGGTCTTGACTTGTCTGCTGGAACAAGAATACTTGGTTACAAAGGAAGCAAGACAGAGAGCTTGTTCATTTTAACAGTCTACCAGAAATCACATCAAATTGGAACTACTATGTTATTAAGTATACAAAAAGAGACTTTTAATATGGAAATGGAAGATTGCTTTTTCAGGCTCTATTCAGTCTAAATAAGCTATGATGTCTGTTTTTATTGATTCCTTAAAAACATTCTTATGTCACAAATGTTGCATTAGTACTCACACACAACCATTCACTACTTTAAAGGTGTAACAGTCGCAGGATTCTTAAATGATGAAGGCATAGAAGAAATAAAAATAGCTAAGTTTCCTCATGCATAAAGGTTAATGAAAAAAACCTGCGTTGGACATTTTCAATTTAATGCTGAGTTTAGAGTTCATCCCACTAACCCTTTACCCTTCGCCTATTTTACTTCAAGGAACACTGTAAACCGGCATGTTTTATTAATCACTCAGTACATGACATATGATACATGGTTCAACCCTCAGATACAGAAGTCAACTTTGATAGGGTAATGATTTACATTTTCCAAGCTAATCAAGTCATCTCCTCCCTTTACATGTTACTTGGTAACTACATTCTTATTTGCCTAATGCTGTATCTTCTGTAACACCTCATTTTTAGTCTTTACATTGGTAAATGTGCTCTTTTACGAACAATTTAGTTACTGAGAGGAATCTTTACTAAAAAGGGTTAAATATAAAAACCACAGGAAGTAGCAGGACAAGAAAGAATACAAATAAAAACTTGTGTCTATCCCATCTGTCAATGATATCTAAAGTAAAGTGGCAGTAAAAGACTACATTGCAAGTTATTAAGAATAAACACTGAAGAAGGGTTGCTCGAAACAGTGACTGAGGCTGTTAAATTTAAGAGATTGGGAAGCAGGAAAGACCCAGGATTTAGACATACATGAAGACTCACATATTTGGAAATGTAAAATGCAAATACTGAGATCACAATGATCTAGGTTTGTTATCAACTCATCTACTCCCCACAGAACTACATCTGAAAGAATTGCGCATTAATCTTACCTATAATGAATACACAGACCTAAAGTCCGTGGCAAGAATGCAACAAGCATGATTCAGAGATCAGATGGAAGCTTTAAAAGGGCACTGGAAAAACTCAGTCATATGCGCTCCCTGACTGTGCCCTAGGATGAATTCTGCACTAAAAGTATCAATAACATAGCAGTTTGTATTATACATAAACTCATTTATGGGCAAAAGAAATTGTGCCTGATTAGTGTCTGACTGCTAGTCAGAAAATAAAGCCACTGACATCAGAAGTCCCGAACTTAAATTCTAAGCTGTTGCAATCTACTAAAAATACATATGATGAATATTAAAACCTGGTAGCTATAGATTTCAGTGATGTGGATAGCATCTACGTCTAGTGACATTGTACACTAAATATCCTCATGCAATTTCACATTAAAAATGTGGGAAATATTTCAATCCAACTATAAGGAAGTAGTTATTAGCACTATAATCAGCCACATGAACACCAAACAGTAAGGAAACCTCATCTGGTTTATTATGTCTAGTAGTACCAACGATACAGCCTTACTACTGAGCTCACAGCAGATTTGCTCTCAGGGTGCAGCAGATCCACTCTGGAGTTTGCTCTCAAGACCGCTGTATCAAAGAATTTCTCCAGCTACTACTACCACCACACAGCACGCTGAAGGGTCTGAATGTATCAGAGGATTTCAAAGCAATTCCTTTTGTCTGTACTACGGGACAGTGTGGCATGCTAATACAACGTGTCATTCCTTTAAAATGACACTTGCTTCCAATGTTATATCAAACACGTTATTTTTCTTAGAATTAGCTGCCATACTTTCCCTGTTTGTTTTGCTTCTGAGTTATTCTTCTTCCTCTTCAAGAAGCTTCTCTCTTTTTACCACAGGGAAACAGAAAGGATGTGAAAAAAAAGTATAAATCAGGAAGTGTATGTAATCAGCCACATCATCTGCAAAGCCACTGCAGCAGACAGCTTCAGAACTGGGAAAATAGAATCTATTAACCTCTCCAACACACACAAAAAAAAAACAACAAGGTGGAAAGACTGAACAGAGAGAATAAAAACTGAGGAGCCTGTTTACTACTGAATTTCAAGGGAAGCTGCTTGTTTCGAGGCACAAGGTTTGTAAGTACTCTCTCTTTTCCTCTGAATTAAAAATTCCTTCAAGGAACTCTGTTTTCAAATTACTCATATATAGAGGAGGAAGGATATTTGGATATGTTTTTACACACTTTTCTACCTTCACAACCTATCTTAATAAAAATTGGCAAAGTCTACTACACATTTCTTCTTGCTGTTTCAAAACATTTCAATGGGAACATATACAATGTTTTCATTGCACTTTCCCCTACAACACTTGAAGCAAGTGTTCAGCTGCTATTTTCCCTTGATGTGACCTACATAACAAGAGATCTGCCTCCATAGAGATAACAGTTACAACAGCTGTGGCTGATGAAAAACAATGGAGCTGTTTCATCAAATAGACGCTTCCTAAATATTAGATCTGTTTTAATTGGCCTGATTATCTCTTTAAACCAGCATTTGTGATACATATCAACCCTTCTATGCATCCACCACTAGCATAAATCTATTTAGAAACGTAAGTCTTCCTGCGATCTGGCCTCAAACAAAGCAAAATAATAGCAAAACATAAACAGACCATAAAAATACAAACGAAGTCAGTCCATAATGTAGGAAAATAACAAGCAAGTTACCATGCCTTCACCAGTCCCTGCTGTACCACTGCCCAACTGCTCCAGGTGAACTGGTATCACACACACCTCGGAAGGTAATGTAAGCTAAGGCAGTCTAACAGTGTGACTAAAGAGCAAAATTGAACAAATACAGATGCTTGCCAATAAACAAAAAGGTAGGAAGGAGTGCATTGACTTTGGCAGGGTCTTAGCAGACAAGTTCTACAAGCACGATTACAATTGATAAAGGAAATTACAGCGTAAGAACACAGACCTTTAAGATGGATACTTCACAGAAGAAAATTGCTATATATAAAAGAAAAGAATGAAAAAAGAGAAAGGCCATACACATAAGCAAGTCTTGAGATAAAACACTCTGAAAATTCATCTTCCAGTTTTCCAGAAAAAGTTCAGAACTATTGTTAGAATGACAAAATAATGATAACTGCTGAAGTGTAGCTTGAAGACTGATCTTAGCATCCTGCTGATCTCTTCCTACATACTCGAAATTAAATTTTTGAGAAAGGAAAATGAAAACCCCAAAGAAACATCATGTAACAGATACTGTGAGAAAACAAGCAGCAGAAACGGAACACTTGAAAAGCATGAGACATCACTGAACTCACAAAATTCCCTGAGAAAGTTCCACTTGAAGCTTTTTTTATACAGTGGACTATCCAAAGAAGTGAGGAGTGCGACCTAACTGGCTTCTCTGGCATCAAGGCATACAGCTGACCTTTTTGTTCTGTTTTGGTCAGGGTTTTCCCTGGAAAGGACATTCATGGGATCTCTCCGAGGCACAGCTGACAGAGCTGTCTCTTCCAAAAACACAACTGATCTCTGAGATTTCACCTACTTTTCATGTTTCATTAAAAGAACTCAACAGGCTCAAAGCATTAAAACCAGACACACAGCCCAACTGTGTATACTCTCTTTGGAGGACAATCCTGGCTGTTATCCTCACAAAAATGGAAGGTAACTATTCACTAGGAACTCAAAATTGTCCCACTGTATAAGAATGGCTGAATTAATGGTGTTTTGCAAAACCAAATCTCAGAAAGCCCAACATGTTCAAGTTACTCAATTCTAGTGAACGCAAATGTTTTTAATCGCAATAAACCCCCCTCAAGTGTCGGCCACAAGAAACACAGTGTGATGCTGCAAAAATGCATTCACTTTCTTTACACCTACCCTTTGTACAATAGCTTAAGCAAGCAGAGCAGGCATGCAATGGTCCACAAAGCTTTCTATGCTCTCTTATCCTACAGTAATATATTTCAGAACCACTGCAAAACCTCGGTAATTAAGGTTGACAGGTCTGCAGCTATTATTGTGTCATTCATCAAATTATTAAAACAAATTCCATGGTGAAATTTAAGAGTGTAATGGAGTTCCATTTATTCCTCTCTACCCCGAGGAGTTCACATCTGACTTTATATACTGTTATAACTATTTGCATCATTTTCTTTCACATAAGTAAGCTTTAAAATCACTCTTCTACAGACTACTCTAAACAATTAAAGGTCAGTTCAGTTCCAGACAAAATAACCAATTTTACTCCTCAATTTTAGAATGGGTTTAGATGTCTGATACAGTCAACTGGAACATACCAGAAAGTTCAGCATCCAGTAAAGAAACCTCTCACTACCTCAGGGCACCTGAAATTAAACAACTGCTATGGCTCTGATCTCGAGCTTCTTGTTTAGACAGCCTAGTATGTTATACCACTTTTTGAGTGGAGCAGTTGAACTCCTCTGAGAAAATGTGTTTTATATAAGAACACAAATAATAAGATCCCATTAGAACTTTACTCAGTAAATAAACCAAGACAAAACCAACAACAAAGATAGAGCATAGACATTTCTCTATCTCATTTTGCAACAGTGTACTAGTAGGTCAAAACAATATCCTCTAACAGCAGCAGTTTGCAGGCAGGTAAAGAGGCATACATGGAAATGAACCCAAACTGGAGATTGCAGGACAGACATCAAAGTGCAGAAATGAGGCCACACCAGCGATGGGAAGGACAGAGCACGTTAACACACAATTAGAAACTGAAGTCCTTGAAATTAGAGACTGCAGAAAGGGAAAGGAAAAGATGAAAACTGGGTACTAGCAAGATCTAGGCTCCCAACTGTATTTGTGAGGGAGGAAAGTGGCAAGAAAAGCATGGAAAATTAGAAATAGTGTAACAGAATCTTCTATTTGCAACTATCCCATAATCAACAGAAAATTGAGTTAAGCAATTTCAAAATATATTTGCAATTCAGTTCAGAAAACCAGGACAAAAAACTCAAACCAACAAAAAACACACCCAAAACCCACAAAAGAAGCAAAAGAAGACACATTTGTAAATTCACAAGTTGGGGTTTCAAGTGTAAAACAGGTTCATGAAAACTACATTCAAAACTATTCAACTGCTTCCCAGAAAAGAAAATCTGAAAAACATGAAATTGAATCTAAAGTGCACAACTTGTATTTAGATACAGTCACTATCTAAGTTAGAAGAAGCTACAATTTGCCTAACCTCAAGGTTCATTTTAATCTAAAAAAACATGGCTGCAGCTGGAGGAATCAACAAAAGCCACCATCGACTGAAAGCATAAAACAGAAAATCCCAGGTTATTCTGCAACACATTCTGCCTGATACCCTCAAGTGGTCTGTGTGGCTGCATAACCATTGCCTCATTAGCTAAAAGAGTTCCACTTCCATGTTCTCAGTTACCACTAAGTTTTCTAATTTAGGTGAAGAAGAAATTTAACTCAGTCTCTATCAAGCACTGGACTACACAATACAAATGTTGAGCAATATTAAACAGTTTTAATTTGCATTTGGGGCCAATACAAGTACAGCTCAGAAATTTAAACACATGGAAGCAATTAAATAGACACCACTCTCCTGTATTCACAATCTTGTAAAAAGCTAGTGGAGTTATCTTAACAGAGCAGAGTGATCAAAAGACTTGTTTCTTCCTATGTGTTAATTAATTTGTGTTAAGAAGCCAACATGGTTTCAGTAGGCTTCTACAAAACAACCAAAAGTGAAGTATTTCCACCATAAGTAGTCTGACACATGCCTTTACAAGAGGTTTTGAAGGTTGATCTCAAGGCTAGCCATCCTGTTCCTCATTCTCCAGGCCAGGAGATTGCACCTCAGGCAAGAGTTCCGCAGAGTTCATAGGAAGAAGACAGGATTGTGTGATGTGTAAAAAGTCTTTCAGATTACTGACAAACAAGAACCTCAAATGAAGAATACACACATTTCTTGATCCAAAGCCTCAGAATATAACCTTAATAAAACCCTCATTCCTCTTATATGGAAAGTAGAGAATCTAATTCAGAGCCTTATCGGTGCTCTCTTACACTGCAGACGAGCAGGCACAGAGTCATCTTGAACCAGCTGGTTATGACTGTCTAATTTGGCAGCAGCATTGTCCTAGAGCCAGGATAGGAGAAAAGGAAAAACCCAAGACAGTGTCTGGTTATAATTAGTATTTTAGAAAGGAGAAGGAATATTAGGAATGTTAAAAGGAGGGTTGATCCTAAATTTCTGCATATACAGTGTATTAGTCAACTTTACTGTGCAGATTACCACACACAATTTAATGAAAAAAAAGAGGACCTGTAAGTTTTGATATCTCAAAAGTAACAGAATTCTTCCAGATTTGAAAACATGAACACAAAGCCTCACTCATGCATTTTTGAGTAAACTTTTATCCCAAGAAGAAAACGGGCTTACATATGTCAGCCTCTGTTACCCTCAACCAGATGCCACGTGTTGCTTGAATTCCAGCACTCTTAATAAGAATTATTTAATTATTCAAAAACATTAAAAAGCAATTTGCTACAAAATGTATGCCATCCCCACGCTATTTTCTATCTTCGGTGTAGCGCAAGCTTGTCATCGCTCTCAAGCTCACAGATCCTTCTGCAGGGTTCATGTTGAAAGTAACTAAGAGAGATACCGAATACTTTTTTCTACGTTCATATGCCATGCCTACAGCACTAGTAAACTCTCTAATCTCAAGCCTATGGACACGGCTTGGATGAGAACCCCACACACCCTGTGGCACGGGGTGCACAGAAACGCGAGACGCGAAGGCTCCACAGCAGCCCCCAAACACTGACCGCATCTCCGGCCCCTGCACAAGCACCCCGCGTACCCCGACCACCCCTACACCTGAGGCAGCGCTACAGCAGCGGCCACAGCCCCCACACTCTTCTGGGAGCCAGGACGGAACAGGGCAGCAACAAAAGCACAGAGCCCTTCCACGCACACGGTCCCCGCAAGCGCTGCCTGCGGCCAAGGCAGGGCGGGCACCGGCCCGGGGGGCACGGCCCCATCCCTGCCCCAGCCCCATCCCTGCCCCAGCCGCTGGGACACAGCCCCAGTCCCGTCCCAGCCCCAGCCCCGGGGGGCACGGCCCCGTCCCGGCCCCACACCCGTGCCGTGCCTCCGCCGCTGCCCCGGCCCCCGGGGCGCTCACCTTTGCAGACGGGCGAGCTGGGGCT